>WNWK01004766.1:0-90000 GCA_009830355.1 Cherax destructor
TTTCTGTGACATCTGCTGCTACTGGAGGAAGAAAGAAAGGGAGAGAGAGAGGAAGAAGGAAGGGAGGGATTTTGGGAGGGACGGGGGTCATGGTATAGGCTTATGTTTGAGGAGTGAGAAAGAGATGAGTGGACAAAGAGAGTAAACAGACGCGTGGGTGTGTGTACACTCACTGATTTGTGTTTGCGGGGATTTACTCTTGACTCCTGGCCCCGTCTCTTGTCTCTTAAGCTTCATCATCTGGTATTACTGGTTTCTGGCCTCTTGAGGGCTATCCTATCCACTCTTAAAGTTATGCACTGAGTTTGCCTCCATCATTTCCACATCCTATTTATTCCACTTTCCTACTACCCTTAGACAATACTCAATGTGTTTTTTTTACTCAGGGTTTGACAAAGTTAGGTTAAAGATCCCTAACTTTATTGACAAGTTAAGGATTTTTGTGACTCTCTCTTGTTCTTCCTTGTCTCACTTATTTTTTTATTTTTACAAAGGTTTTTACATGGTTAGGTTAAGTGTACTTACATTTATTTACAAGCTAAGAGCTGTTATCTATCTCAGCTCATTTGAAAGTCTTTTTATTGTTATGAAATATACAAATAGTGAACTGGATTAAGTTGGTGCCATCTGTGGGCCAGCGATTTCATTTGGTCAACTGACTTTGTCATTGTTGTCGTTATGCTTTACGAACATGTTCCAGACTCGATTAATTCCAGGAATGAATGATTCCAAATGAAATGTTCTTAAGAAGGGTACAGCCAGTGTAGTTGCTATTTGTTGAACGTCTTGTTTTGTTATGCAGAAGCTCTCTTCTCGCTGTCCGCGAAAGTGGAGTAAAGTGTTGTACTAATGGGTTATATTAAAGTTAGGCGTGTGTGGTTTTCTACCTTGTCCAAGCTAGGTAATCCAAATGAGTGGTACACATAAACTTGTTAATCCTATCGTGTTTCTGCAACCTCTGTTCTTGAGCAAGTCTGAGATATGCCTTAAATCTGCAAGTTTCACGCAGAATCGAATTTCACTGCAAACGTATCAACTTCATCGTCGAAGGCTAGATCTCATTCATTCTCTCACCAACTGCTGCAGTAACGCCATGTTGTCTGCTGTCTTCAGTATGTAAATGTTAGTGTGTAGTTATGTGTATCAGCAATCTTAGTTGGGGTCACCTTGTCCGGCCTATATACAGCCTTGCTTATGTCTAACACCCATTTTTTTGAGTTATGATCATTAGGTACAGATACCTTTTACCCAACACTTAAATACTTCCAGCAGGTACTGGAGTTTTCTTACACTATGTGACATTACAGAAGGACTCGAGTTTTCCAGCACATTTTTTCCTAGGTGCGACCCACGTCAGTTGCATAACACACGGGTGCCTATTTTTACTGCTAATTGGGTAGGGGTAGCATATGTATCTCCGTTCCAGGTAAACGAATCCGGAAAATGGTGATTGTGAGGCTAATTGTTCTCTCACCTGTAAATAATTCAGTTTGATCATGGTGTTATCCCAGGCTAAACCTACATAACTTACTAGCAACGTGTGCTTATAACTATTATGTGTGTTGCAATTATTGGGTAACTGTGTAATAATCTGTAAAATTATATGTAGTAAACCTGAATAAATTTTGTATTATACACCTCTCCCTCGCCCTCTCTTAAATTCCTCCTTCACACTTATTTACGTTTTCTTTTCATTATTTTATGTTTCCAGGAAGACAACTTACTTTCCTCCCACTCCAGTACCTTCCTAGTGCCTCGCACCATTTACTCCCTCTTCGTTTCTCCCGCTCTCTCTGTCTGTCTCTCTCTCTCTCACTCAAACACACACACTTCCTTACCGTCTCCCTTTTCTCCATCTCCCCATCTTTTTTTTTCATCCATTCATTCTTCACGTACGTCTTTCCTTCTTTACCCCTTTTAAATTTTCCTTCATATCTATATTTTTTCAGTCCCTTCTTCCATTCTCTATCCTCCTCTCTTATCTTTCCTCTCATTTCCCATCACCCCTATCCTAACCCACTCACCAGTGTTCCAGTACCTCTGGAGACATGGTGCAGAGTTTAGCAGGGACGAGAGAAGGGAGAGACGAGGGAAGGGAAATGCGAGGGAATGAAAGGACGAGAGAAGATGAGGGGGGAAAGATAGGAGGAAGAGTAAGAACGAGAAATGAGGGAGTAGTAAAAGAGAAGGGAGGAAAAAAAGAAAGGGGTGGAGACGAAGGGAATGAGGTAGGTAAAAGGGAAAGGATTGAGAATGAAAGGGGGGGAAATGGAAATGATGGAGAAGGGAATGAGGGAGAGGGAAAAGAAAAAGAATAGAGAAGAGGGTTAAAGGAAGAAACAGAAGGCATGAGAAGAGAGCGAGGAATGAATGGAAGAATGAAGAGAAGAATAGAGGGAGGGAGGGTTGCGCGTGATCCAGGTCCATCAGTATAGAGTAACTGAGAGAGAACACACGTGGTAAGGGTGGCCCTGGACGCACAGTACTGCTGCACCCGCTTAACTCTCATACATTGTTCTCGTAAACACACCTTATAAAAGTAAAGGCAAGATGGCTTTTTTATCTCTTATGGTGCTCTCCTGCTGGGGGATGGCTTCTAGTGTTTTGCTCTAGTCTAGATGGTGAGAGTGAAGCACACTACAACGCCTGATCTGTGGTGGCGAGCAAACTGCCACTGCGCTCTCTCTCTCTCTGTCTCTCTCTCTCTCTCTCTCTCTCTCCCTCCCAAGATATTCCACACTACATAGCCATCTTGATGGCTCACCACGCGGCAGTAACTGTGGTTGGAATATATGGAGACTGCACCATATATTCCAGTCAGGTTCATTTTATATCTCGTTAGCCTTTGAGAATGGCCCTAATTGAATATTTGGTTGAGCAGCAGCTTTTGTGGAGGTGAGCTAGGCTGAGAGGCTCTGCGGCCATGTTGATGACGTCACACCTTAGTAACAAAAATACCACCTGTTCTAACGCTAATGTGCAAATTCTTCCTTTTATTTTCAACTTAATTTCTCAGTATATGTTAGGTTTTGTTAGGTTACTTTGTCAGTTAACAAAATTCAAGTAATTATAGCATATAATATCAATTATATATGAGATAATAGATGACACTGGAAATTTTTAATGCACTAAGATTAAATGGAGACCGAACGAAGAAACTGCAAAATACGCTGTCAAATAATCACCCCTCACATTTTAGCGTCAAGGTCGCTTTCCCAATGCTTATCAGCCGAAGTAAAAAAAAAAGAAAAAAGGACGTTCCCTTATAATATATATATATATATATATATATATATATATATATATATATATATATATATATATATATAAATGAAACAACGAAACAAGTGGTTTTTGAATCATTTACCAAACTGCGGGAGGCCAGGATTCGACCCCACGAACATTGTCCCGCCTCAAGAGGCCAAACATTGTACATGTCATCCTACCATCTGAGCCATCGATCCTACAAACAACATGAGCCTAGCGCACTAGACTTGTACAATGTACATGTACAATGTTTGGCCTCTTGAGGCGGGACATTGTTCGTGGGGTCGAATCCTGGCCTGCCGCAGTTTGGTAAATGATTCAAAACCACTTGTTTCGTGGTTTCATTACTATATAGACTGCTTTCTGGAGGCTATGAAAGAAGAGGTGAATCATAGAATTGATGAGAGGGAAAAAGGTGAGTGGTGCATTGAAGAGACAAAGAACGTTATCCATAGAAATAAAGAGGGGAATGTATGAGAGTATAGTTACACCAATGCTCTAATATGGGTGTGACGCATGGGTGGTGAATGTTGCAACAAGAAGGCTGGAGGCAGTGATGTGTCTGAGGGCAATACGCAATATGCGGTGTGAATATAATGCAGAGAATCTGTAGTTTGGAAATTAGGAGGAGGTGCGGGGTTACTGAAAATATTATCCAGAGGGCTGAGGACGGGTTGTTGAGGTAGTTCGGACATTTAGAGAGGATGGAACGAAATCTAATGACTTGGAGAGCGTATAAATCTGTATTGGAAGGAAGGTGGGGTAGGGGTTGGCCTGGGAAAGGCTGGAGAGAAGGGGGTAAAGGAGGTTTTGGGTGCGAAGGGGCTTGGACTGCCAGCAAGCCTGCGTGAGCATGTTAGATAGGAGCGAGTGGAGACAAATGGTTTTTATGACTTAACGTGCTGTTGGAGTGTGAGTAAAGTAACATTTATGAAGGGATTCAGGGAAACCACCAGGTCGGACTTGAGTCCTGGAGGTTGAAAGGTATAGCGCCTGCGCTCCGAAGGAGGGGTGTTGATATGTTGCAGTTTTTTAACTAGGGTAGGCGCGCCTCTGGCAAGACAGTGATGGAGTGACTGATGATATATATATATATATATATATATATATATATATATATATATATATATATATATATACTTATTTTCTTTAACACATACCATAACGTGGTATGTGTATGGTTAAGTTTGTGTCCGAGTTAACGTGACGTAATCGTACTAAAGTTTACGTGCCTTAACACTATAGTCTCGTGCTTCATCAGAAAATTAGGATCCCCCTTCTCACATACACAAACACAACCCTCTCAAGTACGCTCTACAGATTAGTGGAACTGCGGCTGAACTGCTTACACTGCGGGGATTAAAAGGGAGGGAGGGAGAACGAGAGAGAGAGAGAGAGAGAGGAGGTAGGAGAGTGAGGGATGGAGGTAGGACGGGAGGGAGGGAGAGAGATGAAGGGAGGAAGAGGGAGTGAGGGTAGGTAATTGGAGGGTTTTCTATTCGTGGAAACTGAAGTTTGAATTATTAACAAGTGTTTATACGCTTGCGCATTACTCTCGGCCGGTCTTATTGTGTGTGTGTTTTATGTAAGAATGTTTTTCCTCAGCTTAATTACTTTGTCACATGAGCTCACAGTTCTCTATAGCATCATAAGCCAATTAGCCTATGAAACAAAAGTAAACAAGCCTTCATAGAGGGGATTCTGTTTGCTGCCATCACATGTAAGATGACCCAGCTGTGCGTACCCATATGTACTAACCAATATGTGGCTACAGGTGTCGAATCTTAACTCGTGGCCCCGCCTCTCAGCAAGCCGCTTGCTACTTTGCGTATCTCCTAACCTTGTGGTCCCTGTCGTACCTACTTTTAAAACTATGTATAGAGCCTGCCTCCAACATTTCTTCTTTCCCTTTCCGGACCACCCTGAGACTGAAGAAATATTTCAAGACATCCCTGTGTCTAATTTCCTGCTGTGACCCCGAGTTCCTGTTTCCCGCCTCTCAAATAGCCTATCCCTGTCTATCCTATCAATGCCTGTATGTATATGTGCGCGTTAGTAAAATACATGCTTAGCTGATTCCTGTAGAAAATCCCCAATGATGATGGCCTCTGTACTACGTAAATTTACTACAGGAATTGGTGTAAGAATGAATGGAGTGTCTTAACCCACTGCAAAGAGTGGATTTCCGTGGGGCGAAGTGGGCGGGTTAAATTTGACAGTACCGTTAGAGGTCTATAAGTATACCACGACGTTTCGGTCCAACTTGGACCATTTACAAAGTCACACTAACACACGAGTGAGGGAGTCAGTAAATATAGGCGAGGGGGACAGGGCGGAACAAAGAGAGGGAGAAAAAGTAGCGGTGATGCTGGTAGTGGTAGTAGAAAGTAGGGAGAGTAGTTTGTGTATTGTTCCAGTATCGGTATTGTGTCTTTTTGTTCTTTATACATGAGAATGTCTCTTCTAAGCGGGGCAGCCAAGAAACATAGAGCACTGAGGTGTATCTTTGCTGGAGAGCAAAAGTTATAACAATCTGTATGAGATACAAGTAACTTCTCACCTTGAAAATAAACCACTATAGGGACTGTTGGTAATTGCTCTTATGTACGCTGTGGTGTCTCCCTTCACTAGTGAGTCTTACTGTAAACACCTATTATTGTATGATCATATGGGCACAACTAAATAAACTAAATCACGCTAAATAATAATTAGTTAATTTAAATGGAATGAATGCAAATTGATAAAATAAAATTTAGTGATAAAAAATAAATTAAATGTATTAGTAATTAATAATATGGATATAAATTGTTGTTTAATACCAAAGTATTTTAATGTAAATATTGCGAAAATCAGGCATTGAAATGAGACGAGGGGCGTATCAACTGAGATTTGGTACAACAATTGCAAGAACTGTAGTGTCACGCCAGATTCCTATAGTACAACATCAGACTCTTGTAGTACCACTCCAGACTCTTGTACCTTTATATATGATAATGGGAAGCAACGAGCGCCCGAAAAACGGATATTCACTTCGACCTAGAAAAGAACCCAGTGATAGTCTAGCTGAGCCACACCCTTCAACCTAGCAAAGAACCCAGTGATAGTCCAGTTGAGCCACACCCTTCAACCTAGCAAAGAACCCAGTGATAGTCTAGCTGAGCCACACCCTTCAACCTAGCAAAGAACCCAGTGATAGTCCAGTTGAGCCACACCCTTCAACCTAGCAAGGGACCCAGTGATAGTCCAGCTGAGCCACACCCTTCAACCTAGCAAAGAACCCAGTGATAGTCTAGCTGAGCCACACCCTTCAACCTAGCAAAGAACCCAGTGATAGTCTAGCTGAGCCACACCCTTCAACCTAGCAAAGAACCCAGTGATAGTCCAGCTGAACCACATCCTTCAACCTAGCAAAGAACCCAGTGATAGTCTAGCTGAGCCACACCCTTCAACCTAGCAAAGAACCCAGTGATAGTCTAGCTGAGCCACACCCTTCAACCTAGCAAGGGACCCAGTGATAGTCCAGCTGAGCCACATCCTTCAACCTAGCAAAGAACCCAGTGATAGTCCAGCTGAACCACATCCTAGCAAGGGACCCAGTGATAGTCCAGCTGAGCCACATCCTTCAACCTAGCAAAGAACCCAGTGATAGTCCAGCTGAACCACACCCTTCAACCTAGCAAGGGACCCAGTGATAGTCCAGCTGAGCCACATCCTTCAACCTAGCAAAGAACCCAGTGATAGTCCAGCTGAACCACACCCTTCAACCTAGCAAGGGACCCAGTGATAGGCCAGCTGAGCCACATCCTTCAACCTACCAAGGGACCCAGTGATAGTCCAGCTGAACCACATCCTAGCAAGGGACCCAGTGATAGGCCAGCTGAGCCACACCCTTCAACCTAGCAAGGGACCCTTCAAACTAGGAAAGTACTATGTTGTAGTAGTTCAGCTGATTCATCGGAACTCACAACCTGCTCTACCAGTCAGCTGTTCAAAGATAATGAAAAATCAACATTGGATCTTATTGGCTTGATGTGATAGTCACTAATCTGAGGCCTTGCACCCAGAGAGAGAGAGAGAGAGAGAGAGAGAGAGAGAGAGAGAGAGAGAGAGAGAGGAGAGAGAGGAGGTATTATATAACAATGAGTTGAGACATTGAATGATGCAGTTTGTGTTCATTTTATGTTTAGCTTAGAAATATTATTTCTAAAAGCGCTGTTTCTCTTTAAGGTACGTACGTGTCCGTGGTGTACCTGGTATCCATTGTACAGTCAAGTAATAACGGACGGTAGGCATGATAAATGATGCATCCAACTGAAGTGGAAGAAGGTAACAATTTCTTTGAAGTCTCAGTCTCTCTCTCTCTCTCTCTCTCTCTCTCTCTCAATAATGTATAATCTGAGCACATATAATATGCCATCCAATAAGACTTCTCTACTTCAATATGTATGTAAAATGAATAGCGAAATTAAAAGTAAACATTACAAGTCGTCATTTTCTGCATGTTTCATGTGAACTTTGGTTGGAGTACCTGGTTCAGGACACAACTACCGCCAACCCCACTCCCCCACCTTCCCCTTTTCATTCCCAATTTCCTCCACTTTCACCCCCCAATCCACCTCTGGGTTATGTTTCCACTGTGTAACTCTCATATAACATAGGGTATCAGAACTTATCTGATGTATTCATTTTGTTTGGTAAAAAAAGAAACTTCAAAGAGCCTCTACCTACACCCCTCCACAACTCTTCTCCACCACCCTCGTCCCTCACTCTCTCCACCACTTCACCACCCTCCTCCACCCTCCCTCCATCTGAATCAGAAGCAGCAGCAGCAGAATACAGACAAGATTGAAAGGCTACAAACCTCAGAAAAGGATAAGTGTCTAGGTGTAGGCACAACACTAAACATATCACAGGAGGCGCAGATCAGTCGAAGAACAACAGTGACTTACGGGCATAAGCTAGCATTGGTAAGACCGGCATTCCAGTACATAGACTCCTTCGGCACCCAGTTTATATAGCATATGCTTGACCTATCACTGTACGCAGAACCAGCAAGGAATCCTCTTAAAAATACTATATAATGAAAATAGAAAAGTTAGGATATTCGAATCGAAATTAGTGCCGAAGCTGAAAGGTATAGCCTACAAGGAAAGAATAAACGAGAAAGGCTGATTGCTAGCTATAGACTGAGGACATAGGTGGAAAGGAGTCCAGGAATGTTAGACAGCACTTCATTGTGAGCGTGGTTAATACTACAGTATGAATCATCTGAATGAGGCAGTTGTAGAAGCAAATTATACTCTCAGTTTTAAGAGTGGGTATGATAGGGTTCATGAGACCAGGAAAAAGATAAACTTCCAGAGACATGGGACATGGACAAGAGATCGACCCATTGTAGCCACAACTCTTCGTAAGCACTCGCCTGCGCGCGCTACATATACGTATATATATATATATATATATCCTAGGTAGTAGGTTGGTAGACAGCAGCCGCCCAGGAGGTACTACCGTCCTGCCAAGTGAGTGTAAAACGAAAGCCTGTATTTGTTTTACATGATGGTAGGATTGCTGGTGTCTTTTTTCTGTCTCATAAACATGCATGATTTCAGGTATGTCTTGTTACTTCTACTTACACTTAGGTCACACTACACATTCATGTACAAGCATATATATATATATATATATACACCCCTCTGGGTTTTCTTCTATTTTCTTACTAGTTCTTGTTCTTATTTCCTCTTATCTCCATGGGGAAGTGGAACAGAATTCTTCCTCCGTAAGCCATGCGTGTCGTAAGAGGTGATTAAAATGCCGGAGCAAGGGGCTAGTAACCCTTCTTCTGTGTATATTACTAAATGTAAAAGGAGAAACTTTCGTTTTTCCTTTTGGCCACACCGCCTTGGTGGGAAACGGCCGACGTGTTGAAAGAAAGAAGAAGAATATATATATATATATATATATATATATATATATATATATATATATATATATATATATATATATTTTTTTATTTTTTTTTTTTTATTAACACATCGGCCGATTCCCACCAAGGCAGGGTGGCCGAAAAGAAAAACTTTCATCATCATTCACTCCATCACTGTCTTGCCAGAAGGGTGCTTTACACTACAGTTATAAAACTGCAACATTAACACCCCTCCTTCAGAGTGCCGGCACTGTACTTCCCATCTCCAGAACTCAAGTCCGGCCTGCCGGTTTCCTGAATCCCTTCATAAATGTTACTTTGCTCACACTCCAACAGCACGTCAAGTATTAAAACCATATGCCTCCATTCACTCCTATCAAATACGCTCACACATGCTTGCTGGAAGTCCAAGCCCCTCGCACACAAACTTCCTTTACCCCTCCCTCCAACCTTTCCTAGGCCGACCCCTACCCGCCTTCCCTCCACTACAGATTTATACACCTCGAAGTCACTCTGTCTCGTTCCATTCTCTCTACATGTCCAAACCACCTCAACAACCCCTCCTCAGCTCTCTGGACAATCGTTTTGGTAATCCCGCACCTCCTCCTAATTTCCAAACTCCGAATCCTCTGCATTATATTCACACCACACATTGACCTCAGACATGACATCTCCACTGCCTCCAGCCTTCTCCTCGTTGCAACATTCATCACCCATGCTTCACACCCATATAAGAGCGTTGGTATAACTATACTCTCATACTTTCCCCCTCTTTACTTCCATAGACAAGGTTCTTTGTCTCCACAGACTCGAAGTGCTCCACTCACCCTTTTCCCCTCATCAATTCTATGATTCACCTCATCCTTCATAGACCCATCCGCCGACATGTCCACTCCCAAATATCTGAATACATTCACCTCCTCCATACTCTCTCCCTCCAATCTGATATCCAATCTTTCGTCACCTATTCTTTTGTTATCCTCATCACCTTACTCTTTCCTATATTCACTTTCAATTTTCTTCTTTTACACACCCTACCAAATTCATCCACCAACCTCTGCAGCTTCTCTTCAGAATCTCCCAAAAGCACAGTGTCATCAGCAAAAAGCAACTGTGACAACTCCCACTTTGTATTTGCTTCTTTATCTTTTAGCCCAACACCTCTTGCCAAGACCCTCGCATTCACTTCTCTTACAACCCCATCTATAAATATATTGAACAACCACGGTGACATCACACA
The DNA here is from genome assembly GCA_009830355.1 of Cherax destructor. Taxonomy (NCBI): domain Eukaryota; kingdom Metazoa; phylum Arthropoda; class Malacostraca; order Decapoda; family Parastacidae; genus Cherax; species Cherax destructor. The sequence continues at coordinate 10,431 of WNWK01004766.1, forward strand.
TCCTTGTCTAAGGCCCACTTTTACTGGGAAATAGTCCCCTTCCCTCCTACACACTCTAACCTGAGCCTCACTATCCTCATAAAAACTCTTCACTGCTTTCAGTAACCTTCCTCCTATTCCATACACCTGCAACATCTGCCACATTGCCCCCTATCTACCCTATCATACGCCTTTTCCAAATCCATAAATGCCACAAAACATCTTTACCCTTATCCAAATACTGTTCACCTATATGTTTCACTGTAAACACTTGGTCTACACACCCCCTACCTTTCCTAAAGCCCCTTGTTCATCTGCTATCCTGCTTTCTGTTTTACTCTTAATTCTTTCAATATATATATATATATATATATATATATATATATATATATATATATATATATATATATATATATATATATATATATATATATATATATATATACATATATATATATATATATATATATATATATATATATATATATATATATATATATACACTCTCACTCATACACACACACACATACATATGCATATACACACACACATATACACACACACACACACACGAGGAGCAGGCAGAACTACAAAGGGATCTGGACAGGCTGCAAGCCTGGTCCAACAACTGGCTCCTGGAGTTCAACCCCACCAAGTGCAAAGTCATGAAGATTGGGAAAGGGCAAAGAAGACCGCAGACGGAGTACAGTCTAGGGGGCCAGAGACTGCAAACCTCAGTCAAGGAAAAAGATCTTGGGGTGAGTATAACACCAGGAACATCTCCTGAGGCGCACATCAACCAAATAACTGCTGCAGCATATGGGCGCCTAGCAAACCTAAGAACAGCATTCCGACATCTTAATAAAGAATCGTTCAGGACCCTGTATACTGTGTACGTTAGGCCCATACTGGAGTATGCAGCACCAGTTTGGAACCCACACCTAGCCAAGCACGTGAAGAAGCTCGAGAAAGTGCAAAGGTTTGCAACAAGACTAGTCCCGGAGCTAAGGGGTATGTCCTATGAGGAGAGGTTAAGGGAAATTGACCTGACGACACTGGAGGACAGGAGAGATATGGGGGATATGATAACAACATATAAGATACTGAGAGGAATTGACAAAGTGGACAGAGACAGAATGTTCCAGAGATGGGACACAGCAACAAGGGGACACAGTTGGAAGCTGAAGACTCAGATGAATCACAGAGTGGTCGGGAAGTGGAATAGTTTAGGAAGCGATGTAGTCGAGGCAGGCTCAATACATAGCTTTAAGCAGAGGTATGATAAAGCTCATGACGCAGGGAGAGTGACCCATTAGCGGCCAGTGAAGAGGCGGGGCCAGGAGCTATGAATCGACCCCTGCAACAACAACTAGGTGAGTACAACTAGGTGAGTACACACACACACTAATCACATTGAGGATGCAAGGCCTCACTCTGAGAAATCCACGTTCAAATGAATTTTGAAACCACTAATTAGTCTGCTACCAGAGTCCCTGGTCGAGCCTCGTTAATTCAAGCTGAAAAAAGTAATCAGAAAAGTCAGACAATAATTTTGAGACAAGCGAGAGACTGTTGAGATCTGAGCGAGGCTTCATAAGCAGAAATGGCGCAGTTAATATAAAGTATTGGCAGAGAGTGGGTTAGAAAAGGAATGATACAGTATTATACATGACCAAATTAAACACAGATATAGATAATAGACAGTAAAAACCCAGTAAGCCGTATTTGAGTCCTGGAGGTGGGAAATATATCAGCATACTTATAGAAAGAAAGTGATTGAATGAATGGCGGTTAATGTGTTTCTTCTTTATGTTGGGTTACCCTCTCTCTATGAGAGACGACTTGTGTGATGAATTTATATACTTATATGTATATAGGATTGCTGGTCAGGTGGAGAGAGTGATGCATACTTTGTTCAGTTCTCACAGGGCCGGACATGGAAACGCAGGAGGATCGAGTCCTGGCCAAGTTGCAGTTCTGTTAATTATTCTTAATCACTTCTTTCGTGATTTCATATATATATATATATATATAAATATATATATATATATATATATATATGTGTGTGTGAGTGTGTTTTCGTTCTTGGTGCCGGAAAAGCAGAAGGAAAATAATTATGGGTAGGTAAATGAAAGAGAAAGAAGAGGGGAAAGTGGTAAGGATAAATGAACGGAAGAAACGGAGGAGAAATAAGGGACCGAATACTTTGTCTCCTAAGTGACTGACGTTTTTCATATTCGTAGGGACAGACGGGGAGGGAAATAGAGGGGAAAGGGAGGGACTTGTATTCTGCCGTGAGAGTTAAGAGATTGAGGGGAAAGTGCCGTAGGAGAAAGAGAAGCCAGGGCAGCATCAGTGGATGAGGAGAAGCCAGGGCAGCATCAGTGGATGAGGAGAAGCAGGGGCAGCATCAGTGGATGAGAAGCCAGGGCAGCATCAGTGGATGAGGAGAAGCAGGGGCAGCATCAGTGGATGAGGAGAGCAGGGGCAGCATCAGTGGATGAGAAGCCAGGGCAGCATCAGTGGATGAGGAGAGCAGGGGCAGCATCAGTGGATGAGGAGAAGCAGGGGCAGCATCAGTGGATGAGGAGAAGCAGGGGCAGCATCACTGGATGAGGAGAAGCAGGGGCAGCATCACTGGATGAGGAGAAGCAGGGGCAGCATCACTGGATGAGGAGAAGCAGGGGCAGCATCACTGGATGAGGAGAAGCAGGGGCAGCATCAGTGGATGAGAAGCAGGGCAGCATCAGTGGATGAGGAGAAGCCAGGGCAGCATCAGTGGATGAGGAGAAGCAAGGGCAGCATCAGTGGATGAGGAGAAGCAGGGGCAGCATCAGTGGATGAGGAGAAGCAGGGGCAGCATCAGTGGATGAGGAGAAGCAGGGGCAGCATCAGTGGATGAGAAGCAGGGGCAGCATCAGTGGATGAGGAGAAGCCAGGGCAGCATCAGTGGATGAGGAGAAGCCAGGGCAGCATCAGTGGATGAGGAGAAAAAAGGGCAGCATCAGTGGATGAGGAGAAGCCAGGGCAGCATCAGTGGATGAGGAGAAGCCAGGGCAGCATCAGTGGATGAGGAGAAGCAGGGGCAGCATCAGTGGATGAGGAGAAGCAGGGGCAGCATCAGTGGATGAGAGCAGGGGCAGCATCAGGGGATGAGAAGCAGGGGCAGCATCAGGGAATGATGAGAAGCAGGGGCAGCATCAGGGAATGAGGAGAAGCAGGGGCAGCATCAGGGAATGAGGAGAAGCAGGGGCAGCATCAGGGGATGAGGAGAAGTAGGGGCAGCATCAGGGGATGAGGAGAAGTAGGGGCAGCGTCAGGGGATGAGAAGCAGGGGCAGCATCAGTGGATGAGGAGAAGTAGGGGCAGCATCAGGGGATGAGGAGAAGCAGGGGCAGCATCAGGGGATGAGAAGTAGGGGCAGCATCAGGGGATGAGGAGAAGTAGGGGCAGCATCAGTGGATGAGGAGAAGCAGGGGCAGCATCAGTGGATGAGGAGAAGCAGGGGCAGCATCAGGGGATGAAGAGAGCAGGGGCAGCATCAGTGGATGAGGAGAAGCAGGGGCAGCATCAGTGGATGAGGAGAAGCAGGGGCAGCATCAGTGGATGAGGAGAAGCAGGGGCAGCATCAGTGGATGAGGAGAAGCAGGGGCAGCATCAGGGGATGAAGAGAGCAGGGGCAGCATCAGGGGATGAGAAGCAGGGGCAGCATCAGGGAATGAGGAGAAGCAGGGGCAGCATCAGTGGATAAGGAGAAGCAGAGGCAGCATCAGTGAATAAGGAGAAGCAGGGGCAGCATATAATGGATAAAAGCAGAAGGAGCCCCAGCAGCGGGAGGATAATGGGGTACATCAGCAGGAGGATGGGAACATTAGCAAGAGGGAGAGAACATCGATAGTAGGATTGGAACATTAGCAGCAGCAGCAACAGCAGGATAAGCGTGAGCAGCAGCAACTGGAGGAAAAGGAGCAGGATCAGAAGCAGCAGCAGCTGAAGAAAGAAGATGAGAAAGAGCAGCAGTAGACTGTAAAGAACAAGAATGAAAAAGGGGGGATTGAGGAAGTTGTTTAGGCTAATAATGTGGAATAGAGAAGGAAAGCGAGAAAGAGGAGGAAGTAGTAGTAGTGAAGGAGGAGGTGGAGGGTGCTTCCTGGATGGCCATAATCTTTTAAAGCTCCTCAGTAAACGAGGCTTTGTCACGCTGCCTTGACGGTGACCACGAGGCAAGTTGCTCACTCGCCTCTGTTACCTCAAGGTTGCCTGAAGACGATTCCAGAGGTCACCCACCCTATGGCCCAGTCCTAGACCAGGCCACATGGTTGATAATCTGATTAACCAGGCTGTGGGTGTTAGCTGCACACAGTCCATCGTATGTACCACAGCCTGGGTGGCCAGGAACTGTCTTCAGAAACTTATCAAGTTCCTTCTTGAAGACGGCTAGGGGCTTATTGGTAAGTCCCTATGTATTAAGGGAGGGGTTTGAAAAGATTTGGTTCCTTTACATTAAATGAGTTGTCTCTGTGTACTCATAGCACTCCTGTTTTTCACTGGACTTATTTTGCACCGTGAACTAAACCTCGTACTTTCGTAGGGGGGTGATTTCGGTGTGCAGATTTAGCGCCAATCTCTCCAGAATTTTCCAGGTGTAAATTATGATGTATCTTTCTCGCGTACGTTCCAAGGAGTACAGTTTGAAGGACTTCAAATATTCCCAGTAATGTAGATATTTGATTCATTTTATACAGGCAGTGGAAGTCCTCTATATATTCTCAAGTTTCGTAGTTTCGCATTTCTAAAATGGAGGCTAATAGTGGGCAGCAATATTTCATCCTAGAGACAACAAGTGACTTAAAGGGAATTATCAATACCTTGGTATTTTCTTGCTTTAAAGGGTCTAATTATGCAGCCTATTAATTTCCTTAAGTTTGTGATAACAACATTTATGGGATCCTTGAACGTAAGATCATCTTACAATATCACTACTAAGTCCCTCATATTGTTCGTCTGCTCCAGTGAGGGGTTTGAGTTTATTTTGTTCCAGTTTTTAATTCTTCACTTTGTCCATAGTGGAGTAACTGATTATGATCAGCCTCGAGATTTGTTGTCCTCAACGGATACCACTCATACAAATTTTAATATCATGTGTTTGTTATACTGGTCGGTCATTTCTTTATCCTGATGAGTTCTGTTATACAGGACGGTCATTTCTTTATCCTGATGAGTTCTGTTATACAGGACGGTCATTTCTCTATTCCCATGAGTTCAGTCAAAACTGAGTCTGGTAAACAGCCGAAGCTGAGCCGAGGAACACTGGCATTTAGTTCAAGCTGCGTCAAACGGGATGTGCTTCACAACATATTCCACCCATGTGCATGGTCTAAAAACTATAAGTACCAGCATTAGAGAAGCAAAGGGCTTTCCTTGGTGTGTTGATCGTCTGCTGGTAGTCTTTGTTCAGCAACTGTAGCCATTACTCCCTGAATTAAATTACTTCCCTCAACACCCCATGGCAATAGTTGTGTCCTTTGTATTGAAATGGTAACTTTAATTAGCGGGTGGAGAAGATTGCAGTGTTGGTCAAAATTTTATTTATTGATATTCATATCTCCTTGTATAAAATAGACCTCATTTAAGAACATAAGAAAGGAGGAACGCTGCAGCAGGTCTACTGGCCCATACTTTGTTCTTACAATTATAGATGTATAATCAGTTATTATCCATAATAAATCAACAAATATGATAATATCAATAGTAATTGGTATTATATCGATCATTGTCCCTTGCCGTACCTCTGGAAGACCTTTGTGAAAATGCTGAATTAAAGCTAATGAGGAAAACAAACCTAGGCAATCCTCGGCTACGTACAACCATACTTGAGACTTTTTCCAGTTGTTTCAAATGGTTATTTATGTTATACCCCAACTCTGCCATCCACTTGCAAACACATGGAAATTTTAATGTATAATAGCAAGGGATTCTACTACTAGTACTTCTCTTTCTTTCTTCTTTATTTCGTTTTCTTCATTTTTATATCTTTTTCTGCTCTTCCTTCTCCTCTTGCTGCTGCTCCTATTCCTTTTCATGCTGCTGCTGCTGTTCCTCCTCCTATTCTCTTCCTCTTCCTTCTGCTGCTCCTTCCTTCCACTAAGAAGCAGCGATCACCCCACGTTTGACCTCAAAACCAGAATTTCCTACTCGAATAGAAGTGCAGGTGACATGTCCCATCTTCTGCACACTCCTTCCTCAGAAAATTCTCTCTCTCTCTCTCTCTCTCTCTCTCTCTCTCTCTCTCTCTCTCTCTCTCTCTCTCTCTCTCTCCCCTTCTTTTTACACTTTTGATGGATCCCAAGATACAATTAGGAAGTGTTTCTTAAAACTATTGTAGCACTATAAATGGTGCCTGAGGGCGTGGTTCCACCACCTCTCGCTACTCTAGATTACACACGCTAGATTTCATGAATTCTCTCTCTCTCTCTCTCTCTCTCTCTCCTCTCTCTCTGGGATTTTAAATTAGCTTTTGTAATTCATATTTATTTCATCTTGTTTTTTTTTCTTTTCCTCTTCTATTTTTATTTTAAAATATTTCAGGTGTAAGTATTTTAGGCATTATTGTTTCAGGTAATTAATTATGTTTAGTGTTGGGGTAAAATATGTATGAGGTTTAATTTTTGTATTACGTAATTAGAAGGTTTTGAAGAAAGCATGTACTCACCTAGTTGTACTCACCTAGTTGTGGTTGCAGGGGTCGATTCATAGCTCCTGGCCCCGCCTCTTCACTGGTGTGTGTGTGTGTGTGTTTTGTTGAGGTAAATATATTGGGGGAGGGGAAGTGGGTATGCGCGTGAGGAGGTGGGTGTTGATGTATGTGGAGGGAGGGAGGGGTAGTGGGATTGATGACCGAACAGTATTATTCCTCTCCATTGTCCAATTCCTGTTTTATGAGGGAGATTAACTTGCTTAATTGTCTGTAAAATGCTGTAACTTAGCGGTGCGACGTTAATCATGAATTGATTTTTATTTTTTACTTGTTCGATATATATGTAGTGTGTGTGTGTGTGTGTATTTGTAGGCGCGCACGTCTATTCATTTTTTTTGTATTAAATCTCACATTCTTAATGCCTTTCGCAAAACATTTGGTACAGATAATTAACATTTGATCGTGATATCAAAATTCATCACAAACACACACACACACACACACACACACACACACAACCAGCAAGGCTGGACCTTGTATTCACCCTGAACAACTCAGATATCGAGGACATAACACACGAGAGCCCCCTGGGAGCCAGCTGAGCTTTGAGTACATTGTAGAGCTACAGGTGGAGAGGGAAAACGGTGCTGAAAGAGACAAACCAGACTTTAAAAGAGGGAACTACACGGGTATGAGGAATTTCCTGCAGGAGGTTCAGTGGGAAAGGGAAATGGAAGGACAGTCAGTAAATGAAATGATGGAATACGTAGCGACAAAGTGCAAGGAGGCAGAGGAACGGTTTATACCCAAAGGAAAAAGATTAAATGGGAAGGCCAGAAAGAGCCCCTGGTTTACCCGAAGGTGCAGGGAGGCAAAGACTCAGAGTGTCAGAGAATGGAAAAGGTACAGAAGGCAAAGAACCTAAGTAAACAAAGAGATTAGTCGAAGAGCTAGAAACGAGTATGCACAGGTACGGAGGGAGGCCCAGAAACAGTACGAAAATGACATAGCATCGAAAGTTAAGTCTGACCCGAAACTGATGTACAGTCACATCAGAAGGAAGACAACAGTCAAGGACCAGGTGATAAGGCTGAGGAGGGAAGATGGGGAACTCACAAGTAATGATCAAGAGGTATATGAGGAGCTCAACTCGAGGTTTAAGGAAGTATTCACAGTGGAGGCAGGAAGGCAGCTGGGTAGACAGGACGGGGTGCATCACCAACAAGGGATGTATCAAGTGCTGGAGGGCATACACACAACTGAGGGGGAGGTAAAGCAGTTACTCAGTGACCTTGATACCTCAAAGGCGATGGGTCCGGACAATATCTCCCCGTGGGTCCTTCGGGAAGGAGCTGAGGTTCTGGGTGTGCCACTTACCATAATATTCAACACATCCCTTGAAACTGGGCAGCTACCTGAGGTATGGAAAAAGGCCAACGTAGTCCCCATCTTTAAAGAAGGAGACAGAAAAGAGGCACTAAACTATAGACCGGTGTCACTTACGTGTATAGTGTGCAAAGTCTTGGAGAAAATCATCAGGAAAAGAATGGTGGAGCATCTGGAGCAGAACAGGATAATCAACGCCAGACAGCACGGATTCAGGGAAGGCAAATCCTGTGTAACAAACCTCCTGGAGTTCTATGATAAAGTAACAGAGGTAAGGCAAGAGAGAGAAGGGTGGGTTGACTGCATTTTCCTGGACTGCAGGAAGGCCTTCGACACAGTTCCTCATATGAGATTAGTAAAGAAGTTGGAAGACCAAGAGTGTATATATCAGGAAGGGCACTGGAATGGATCAGGTAATACCTCACAGGGAGGCAACAACGGGTCATGGTGGGTGATGAGGTATCACAGTGGGCGCCTGTGATGAGCGGTGTACCCCAGGGGTCAGTCCTAGGACCAGTGCTATTCTTGGTATATGTGAATGACATGACGGACGGGATAGACTCAGAAGTGTCTCTGTTCGCAGATGATGTGAAATTAATGAGGAGAATCACATCGGATGAAGACCAAGCAGGACTTCAAAGAGACCTGTACAAGCTTGACATCTGGTCTAGCAACTGGCTTCTCGAATTTAACCCCACAAAATGCAAAGTCATGAAGATCGGAGAAGGGCAAAGAAGACCGCTGACAGAGTACAGGCTAGGTGGACAAAGGCTACAAACCACATCAAAGGAGAAAGACATTGGGGTGAGTATAACGCCAAGCACGTCTCCGGAAACACATATCAACCAGATAACTGCGGCAGCATATGGGCGACTGGCAAACCTAAGATTAGCGTTCCGTTACCTTAACAAGGAATCGTTCAAGACACGGTACACCGTGTACGTCAGGCCCATACTAGAGTATGCAACACCAGTCTGGAACCCACACCTGGTCAAGCACGTCAAGAAATTAGAGAAAGTGCAAAGGTTTGCGACAAGGCTAGTTCCACAACTCAGGAGACTGTCCTATGAAGAAAGGTTGAGGGAAATAGAACTAACAACACTGGAGGACAGAAGGGTTAGAGGATACATGATAACGACATAGAAAATACTGCGGGGAATCGACAAGGTAGATAGTGACAGGATGTTCCAGAGAGGGAACACAGAAACAAGGGGGCACAACTGGAAGCTGAAGACTCAGATGAGTCAAAGGGATGTTAGGAAGCATTTCTTCAGCCATAGAGTAGTTAGGAAGTGGAATAGTCTAACGAACGATATAGTGGAGGCGGGAACCATACATAGTTTTAAGACAAGGTATGATAAAGCTCATGGAGCAGGGAGAGCAGAGACCCAGTAGCGGACAGCGAAGAGGCGGGGCCAGGAACTGAGTCTCGACCCCTGCAACCAAAATTAGGTGAGTACACACACACACACACACAGGTAAAACTTGTGATTTTGGCTTAAATAGCAACGCTCTTCTTGCCGAATAAGGCAAGCGAAAATTTGTGTTTGCAATAATTTCGCAAAAAATAATTCTGAACCTAACGAAAAAAATATATTTAATTGTGTTTGTTTATTAAATTATTGAAAACTTATCTAAAATATATTTAGTTGGATTAGGCTAAATTAAATTGAGCTTGTTATAATAAGGTTAAGTATATTTTCTAAGGTTCTTTTGGTACAAAATTATTAATTTTTACATTAACATAAATGAAAAAAATATATATCTTTAAACTTGTAATAGAAGAGTTTAGAAAGGACTTAATTTTAAATGAGTTCTTGCTATTTGACCAGTTTTACCTATTCGGCACGAGAGACACGCACACACATGTATATACAACAGGCCTAGTGTCTAATCGACATGTGCCTAGGACAAAATGGTAACTAACACTCATATAAAAGCGCGCGGAGGGAGAGAATCAGGTGCGAGAGAGAGGGAGAGAATAGGGAGGGGAAGAGGTGAGAGGGAGGTAGGCACTGTCATTTATTAAATTCCAATTTTCCCTTTTTACTTAGTTACCATAGCAACATCTCCAGTCTAAGAGTTATTAATACAGACATATGTTCAGACATATGTTATATATATATATATATATATATATATATATATGTCGTGCCGAATAGGTAAAACTGGTCAGTTAGCAAGAACTTTTAAAATTATTTCTAAAATTTTCTCGTGTACGTTTAAAGATATATTTTCCTCATTTATGTTAATGTAAAAATTAATTTTGTACCAAAAGAACCTTAGAAAACTTACCTAACCTTATTATAACAAACGCAATTTAATTTAGCCTAATGCAACTAAATATATTTTAGATAAGTTTACAATAATTTAATAATAAATAAACACAATGAAATATATTTTTTTTCGTTAGGTTCAGAATAATTTTTGCGAAATTATTGCATACACAAATTTTCGCTTGCCTTATTCAGCAAGAAGAGCGTTGCTATTTAAGCCAAAATTGCAAGTTTTACCTATTCGGCACTACATATATATGTTAAGGCTCTTAATTTTTGCGATGTACATGTTTGTTGAGTTTGTTCATTTTACATTCCCTTTATCAGTACACTCGTGGACAAACAGTAGTCACTGGTACATAATATTGACAAGTAACGTTTCGACCGCACTACAGACATTTTCAGTAAAATACAGGCAAATATAACTTACCAAGGCTGAGGAACTGAACATCTCAAAACTACTACTATTACTACTACTACTACTACTGTCTCCTGTGTTATATTCTCCTATATTCTACGGGAAATAGGACATGAGATAAAATGCCCACTATTTCACATGAGGGAAAGTTAATGTTTCCAATGCAAATTTTTTTAAGACATGGAGATAAGCAAAGACGAAAAGTCAGATGAAAACATGGAAAAGAAACAAGTGGGACATCATGAATGCAAGTGTTTGGGGAAACAAAATAGATCATATACACAGTAAAATTATAAAAGAATGCATCCTGAATATTGCAAACACTACCCAGACTGGCAGAACCAAAGTACCCTCACCAGCCACATTACAATCAGCTGTAGCTGCACTGGACAAGAATATCATGTACAACAGCACAAGTGAGAACAACAACTTCGACAGTATTAATACCCCTTCCATACACCCATTTGTCTGTGCTTTTAACAAGAGTCCCACGATCTCCACCGATATATAGCCTGTCTTCCTGACACTTTCTCGTCAACTCTAAGGTATTCTTGGTAAGGAAAGGGGGAGGGGTGAGCAAGTGGATGAGTGAACACTGGGCGGCGGTGGGCAGGCAAGGTGGTGGCAACCCGGTGGAGACCACCCAGAGGATTCCACCTGGGGAAGACCACCCGGATGAGACCACCTGGAGGAGACCACCTGGAGGAGACCACCTGGAGGAGACCACCCGGAGGAGACCACCGGAGGAGACCACCTGGAGGAGACCACCCGGAGACGACCACCCGGAGGAGACCACTCAGAGGAAACTTCGCAGACATTTTTCCTCTACTAACATTCACTTAGAAGAATTTTTCAGCCACTTACATTAACCAAGGAGACATCGCACACCCCTGTCTAAGGACAGCTTTTAAGAGCAAATACCCAAACTCCCTTGTACAGCTGTTAACTTTTACATACATTTGCAACAACTACTACTTTGCTCCTCTATTCACCCTGTCATATGCCTTTTCCAAATTAACAAATGCAGTATAGACCCTTACCTTTATTTTAAGTATCACTCGGTAATATACTAAATTTAATATACAGTTGATTCTCATAATCCCATTCCCTTATAAATGCGCCCTGTTCCCCTTTCTCTTCATGTACTATGCCTTTTATTATTTTACATATTAATCTCACCATTTGTTCTTCATCATTCCTATACACTCATACCCACTTAGTTAAGTACAAATCTCTGTTTCACACTAGCACCTTCATTCTTAAGTCCTCGACCTCTTTTTCACTTTCTTACGCTCTAGATTACCAGTCTCGCTATAGTTTTCTCACATTTCTTGCTAACATTTACTTTCTTTGGTACCATTCTCCTCTTACTCCTCTTTCTCTTGCTATAGCTTCCACATAATAATGATCTAACGTATCACTCACTCGCCTCACATCATGCAGGTATAAAATTGTCTACTTTGCAACCTTCAGTTCAGGTGCAAAATTGTCTACTTTGCAACCTTCAGTTCAGGTGTAAAATTGTCTACTATGCAACCTTCAGTTCAGGTGTAAAATTGTCTACTTTGCAACCTTCAGTTCAGGTGTAAAATTGTCTACTTTGCAACCTTCAGTTCAGGTGTAAAATTGTCTACTTTGCAACCTTCAGTTCAGGTGTAAAATTGTCTACTATGCAACCTTTAGTTCAGGTGTAAAATTGTCTACTTTGCAACCTTCAGTTAAGCAACACTGGTGTTATACACAGCCCACACATACGAGAATAAAACTTATGATGATGTTTCAGTCTGACTTGGGTTATTTATGTATTGTTCCAGTCAGTGTTGTACCTTTTTATTCTTTACCGAGGGTGTTAATTTAATACCTCAGGTATTAATACCCCCGGTAACCTAACCTTAATACCCTGGTTTTAAGTTAATATCCCTTGTATTAAAAGCCAATACCCCTAAATTCATGCTGTTTTGCATTAAAGAATCTTCTTCCAAAGTGTTTCGATATTCTTGCTTGTGCTATCTCCATAATTTTTGACAGTATGCATGGCAGAGTTACTGGCCTGTAATTCAGGGTCTCTTGTCTGTCCTCTTTTCTTTATTTAGGAACGACATTTGCCATTTTCCAGTTTTCTACCATATGTCTTGACTGGAGAGATTGTTTGTATACATTTGCTATTGGATCACACTATGGCTCTGCTCTTCCAACACCCATGGAGATATGTTATCTGATCCAATTGCTCTTACTACATCAACCTCACTTAGTATCATTACTGGTGCTGATGTTTTCTAGCACCTGTTGATCTGTTCTGACTACAATGCCTTCTGGTAGCTCTCCACTTTCTTCTGAAAAGACCTCTTTTTTTATACATCAGTTTTACAGGTTAACAGCTGTTATCCTACCTCAGCTCACTTCAAAACCCAGCCATAGGATGCTACCCACAACAGTTGACTAACATCCAGGTTACCTACTTACTGCTAGGTGAACAGAGCAGGAGCTGTAAGGTTCGGAAACATGCCCAACGACTTTACCTATGCCAGGGATCGAGCCACTGACACTCAGTATGTGAGCCGAGTTCGTTGCCAACCCAGCCAAGGGATGCATCTTTTGCTAAGCTCTTCAATACTAATGTCATTCTCGGTCAGCGTTCGTTCCTCCTTCAGCCTTATCACTTGGTCCTTTACAGTGATGTGAAAATAATGAGGAGAATCACATCAGAAGAGGACCAGGCAGGGCTGCAAACAGACCTGGACAAGCTCGACATCTGGTCTAGCAGTTGGCTTCTCGAATTCAATCCCTCCAAATGCAAAGTCATGAGGATCGGAGAAGGGCAAAGAAGACCGCTGACAGAGTACAAGCTAGGCGGACAAAGGCTACAAACCTCGGCAAAGGAGAAAGACCTTGGAGTGAGTATAACGCCTAGCACGTCTCCGGAGGCACACATCAACCAGATAACTGCGGCAGCATATGGGCGTCTGGCAAACCTTAGATTAGCGTTCCGTTACCTTAACAAGGAATCGTTCAAGACACTGTATACCGTGTACGTCAGGCCCATACTAGAATATGCAGCACCAGTCTGGAACCCACACCTGGTCAAGCACGTAAGGAAACTAGAGAAAGTGCAAAGGTTTGCGACAAGGTTAGTTCCACAACTCAGGGTCTGTCTTATGAAGAAAGGTTGAGGGAAATAGGACTAACAACACTGGAGGAAAGAAGGGTCAGAGGAGACATGATAATGACATACAAAATACTGCGGGGAATTGACAAGGTAGATAGTGACAGGTTGTTTCAGAGAGGGAACACAGAAACAAGGGGACACAACTGGAAGCTGAAGACTCAGATGAGTCAAAGGGATGTCAGGAAACATTTCTTCAGCCACAGAGTAGTCAGGAAGTGGAATGGACTAGAGAAAGATATAGTGGAGGCAGGAACCATACATAGTTTTAAGACAAGGTATGATAAAGCTCATGGAGCAGGGAGAGCAGAGACCCAGTAGCAGACAGCGAAGAGGCGGGGCCAGGAGCTGAGACTCGACCCCTGCAACCACAATTAGGTGAGTACAATTAGGTGAGTACAGTTATCTTTTTTCTTATGTGGCTGTGGATAAATTTTGGGTGGCCTTTAATGCTATATGATTTTGAAATGATCTTTCAGTCTCTCTTCTTGTTCTTATGTGTTCATTTCTGGCTTTCCCGTTTTCTGCTCTTTGATTTGCTCTATATGTTTTCAAAACTGTGTGTGTGTGTGTGTGTGTGTGTGTGTGTGTGTGTGTGTGTGTGTGTGTGTGTGTGTGTGTGTGTGTGTGTGTGTGTGTGTACACGCGCGCGAGTGATTACTTAGTTACAGCCACAGCAGCAGTTATAGTACCCCGTTTTCAACAAATTTTCATTTTATATATATATATATATATATATATATATATATATATATATATATTTAAATATAGGGAGGTACCACCTCTAGAACTTTACTGGGGACCCTCATCCTCAGAGAAGACAATAAACGTACCTCAGGGAAAACTCGAGGTTCTCCCCGGAGCTGTTTGAATATTTTCTTCTCCTACCACCCCCTATATATAATATATGAATGCTTTATTAATAGACAGAATACATTGACAGAAAACACAAACACGAACATGAATACAATGGTACATATATCAAAGATTATGAATCTCCTCCAGCTCCTCCGAAGCCGGACGCGAGCCAAGTATGCAGCATGCGTTTCCCCTCTGGATGGCCACGCTGAGACGCTGGAACATGAACGTGCCTGCCCTTGGGTCCCTGGTGGTGTCGATGAGTCTGAAACCCAGTTCTTTAAGGAAACGTGTTGCATTTTTTCCCCACGCTCCCAAGGTCTCTGATCCCACTGGGACAAATTGATACTGTTGGCTTATGTCCCTGTACTTGCAGATCTTGTACTCCTCCCTGTGGTCAGCAGCTCCTCCCTGTCGCCCGACACTGTGATGGATTTAGGTGTCAGCCAGTGTCGACACACAGGTATAATCCCATGCTAAGAGCTTGACATTCTTCCAAGGATAGATGGTGATCCCGTCGGGGCGGTTTGCTGGGTTGTTGGTATTGTTGGCTGCTAGTGATCGGGGCTCTCTGCTGGGCATCCAGCTGAAGCAAGGGTTCTCTTTATGATAATTTATTTATTATTATTAAATTTCAAATTGTTGTATCACTTACTGTGTATCACTTGGTGAAGAAGAAAAAATTTTGTTTCCCGAACTTCAGCTCCATTTTTTCTTAATCTTTTACTATAACTTCTTGTTGTCCTTATTGCTGGTACTAAGAATTCTAATTTGCCTATTCTTTCATGTACGTTTAAAATTATTTGTGGTTATCATGTTTCCTCTTTTCTTCCTCTGAGCCAATGTTGTTCTGGCGTTACCACTTGGAAAGAAGAGATGAGATGCACAAGTCATCATCTATGTTCACGACACATTGCCCCTCACTGCAGTGTGAGGCAACCCAGTCCCATACAAAATTAAATTCAATAATTCATTTGTTTCAACTTTGGTTGCCATTTTGAACCCTTTCAAAAATGTCCAATTTTTTAGGTATGGGCACAACACAGCTGCTGCATGTGGCCTAACATATATTGTATTTTTTTTAATATCTCTATTCATATGAATGAAAGATGAGTGTATGTGTACTCACCTATATGTGGTTTCAGGGGTCGATTCACAGCTCCTAGCAGTATGTGTGTTTGTGTAATTACCTATTTGAGGTTGCTGGGGTCGAGTCACAGCCCCAGGTCCCGCCTCTTCGCTGATCGCTACTAGGTCCACTCTCTCCCTGCTTCAAGAGCTTTATCGGTGTGTGTGTGTGTGTGTGTGTGTGTGTGTGTGTGTGTGTTTGAGGATGCTGGTATTGACATGTTCGTTATGAATGATCCAGCGCTAATTACCCGCCAGCCTAATTGCCCCGTCAGGTCGTTCCCTAAACTCAAAATTTGCCTATTCGTAAATTATTTAATGAAGCTCCCAGATGTCCTCCTTGTGCTTCCTCCTAGTCTTTCCTTCCTCCTCCTCCATGCTTCCTTCCTTCTGTATTTTTTTTCAGACTCTTCTCTGCGATGATTACCGACGTATTACATTAGTGGTGACATTTCCTACACTAATTATATTAGTGGAAACACTTCATACACTAATTATATTAGTGGAAACACTTCATACATAAATGTGACAAAATAAAGGTTTTTCTTTCAAGACGTTGATCGCCAAACCACAGTAGTGTGTACTCTACAGTGGGAGGTGCTTCAAGCCACAGTGGTGTGTACAATACCGTGGGAGGTACTTCAATCCACAGTGGTGTGTACACTACAGTGGGAGGTGCTTCAAACCACAGTGGTGTGTACACTACAGTGGGAGGTGCTTCAAGCCATAGTGGTGTGTACACTACAGTGGGAGGTGCTTCAAGCCACAGTGGTGTGTACACTACAGTGGGAGGTGCTTCAAACCACAGTGGTGTGTACACTACAGTGGGAGGTGCTTCAAGCCACAGTGGTGTGTACACTACAGTGGGAAGTGCTTCAAGCCACAGTGGTGTGTACACTACAGTGGGAGGTGCTTCAAGCCACAGTGGTGTGTACACTACAGTGGGAGGTGCTTCAAGCCACAGTGGTGTGTACACTACAGTGGGAGGTGCTTCAAACCACAGTGGTGTGTACACTACAGTGGGAGGTGCTTCAAGCCACAGTGGTGTGTACACTACAGTGGGAGGTGCTTCAAGCCACAGTGGTGTGTACACTACAGTGGGAGGTGCTTCAAGCCACAGTGGTGTGTACACTACAGTGGGAGGTGCTTCAAACCACAGTGTGTGTACACTACAGTGGGAGGTGCTTCAAGCCACAGTGGTGTGTACACACAGTGGGAGGTGCTTCAAACCACAGTGGTGTGTACACTACAGTGGGAGGTGCTTCAACCACAGTGGTGTGTACACTACAGTGGGAGGTGCTTCAAGCCACAGTGGTGTGTAATACAGTGGAGTGCTCAAACCACAGTGGTGTGTTAACTACAGTGGAGGTTCTTCAAGCCACAGTGGTGTGTACACTACAGTGGGAGGTGCTTCAAGCCACAGTGGTGTGTACACTACAGTGGGAGGTGCTTCAAGCCACAGTGGTGTGTACACTACAGTGGGAGGTGCTTCAAGCCACAGTGGTGTGTACACTACAGTGGAAGGTGCTTCAAACCACAGTGGTGTGTACACTACAGTGGGAGGTGCTTCAAACCACAGTGGTGTGTACACTACAGTGGGAGATGCTTCAAACCACAGTGGTGTGTTAATTCTACAGTGGGAGGTGCTTCAAGCCACAGTGGTGTGTACACTACAGTGGGAGGTGCCTCAAGACACAGTGGTGTGTACACTACAGTGGGAGGTGCTCCAAACCACAGTGGTGTGTACACTACAGTCTGAGGTGCTTCAAACCACAGTGGTGTGTACACTACAGTGGGAGGTGCTTCAAACCACAGTGGTGTGTACACTACAGTGGAGGTGCTTCAAGCCACAGTGGTGTGTACACTACAGTGGGAGGTGCTTCAAGCCACAGTGGTGTGTACACAGTGGGAGGTGCTTCAAACCACAGTGGTGTGTACACTACAGTGGGAGGTGCTTCAAACAACATTGGTGTGTACACTACAGTGGGAGGTGCTTCAAACCACAGTGGTGTGTACACAGTGGGAGGTGCTTCAAACCACAGTGGTGTGTACACAGTGGGAGGTGCTTCAAACCACAGTGGTGTGTACACTACAGTGGGAGATGCTTCAAGCCACAATGGTGTGTACACTACAGTGGGAGGTGCTTCAAACCACAGTGGTGTGTTAATTCTACAGTGGGAGGTGCTTCAAACCACAGTGGTGTGTTAATTCTACAGTGGGAGGTGCTTCAAACCACAGTGGTGTGTACACTACAGTGGGAGGTGCTTCAAACCACAGTGGTGTGTTAATTCTACAGTGGGAGGTGCTTCAAACCACAGTGGTGTGTACACTACAGTGGGAGGTGCTTCAAACCACAGTGGTGTGAACACTACAGTGGGAGATGCTTCAAGCCACAATGGTGTGTACACTACAGTGGGAGGTGCTTCAAACCACAGTGGTGTGTACACTACAGTGGGAGGTGCTTCAAATCACAGTAGTGTGTACACTTTACAATGGGAGGTGCTTCAAACCACAGTGGTGTGTACACTACAGTGGGAGGTGCTTCAAACCACAGTGGTGTGTACACTACAGTGGGAGGTACTTCAAACCACAGTGGTGTGTACACTACAGTGGGAGGTGCTTCAAGCCACAGTGGTGTGTACACTACAGTGGGAGGTGCTTCAAACCACAGTGTTGTGTACACTCTACAGTGGGAGGTGCTTCAAACCAAAGTGGTGTGTACACTACAGTGGGAGGTGCTTCAAACCACAGTGGTGTGTACAATACCGTGGGAGGTGCTTCAAACCACAGTGGTGTGTACAATACCGTGGGAGGTGCTTCAAACCACAGTGGTGTGTACAATACCGTGGGAGGTGCTTCAAACCACAGTGGTGTGTACACTACAGTGGGAGGTGCTTCAAACCACAGTGGTGTGTACACTACAGTGGGAGGTGCTTCAAACCACAGTGGTGTGTACACTACCGTGGGAGGTGGTAAGTACTTTCTTGGGTCATACCTGATTGCCTCCCATTTCCCAGATCCTGTGTGACCCCCAACGGGTATAAAGCTTCACCAAATTTATTATAAAAGCCTGTCACTCGCCACCAAATCATCTATCAGGAAACAACCGTCAACTGGCGCCTCTCATCTCCACCAATCACCTGCCACCATACAAATTACAAATCACATTGTTGAGTTTTGAACTTTATATCGACCAATTGGCGGAAGTGTGATGAAAGTTGCTGACAGCCAATCAGCGTCCATCACACGTAACACCTCATCACCGCCTCGTCTAATAATGTTTCCACGTCACTAATAACGCAATCGTTCACTGTTACTAAAGTATAAAACGATATATAAGAATTCTTGCAAAGATTGATTAATTACGATAGGTTATTAAGTTGTTTTATTTGCCATTTTTTTTTATTTTGCTGTATGTATAGGTTTGCCTACTTAATCTACTGTGGTTGAGCTGCTAGTAACCTGTCCTTCAAACACAAAGTTGGTTTATTGTATTCGTATTAATGTTTTGTAATCATGTAAGTGAAATCAGGTGACGTTACACTTGTTACTCAGCGCGGATTTGTAGCGAGACGCATTTGCAATAAATTCATGATTTGTATAATTACGTAGTGAACACACGTTACACTGCAACGGATCTGAAGGCCTATAAAAACTTCAATGCATACTGGCACTTTGTGGGTGAGTAACAAACCAGCGTCAGTGGCAAGCACCCGGGGCTGCAAAACTCTCATCAGGCTAAACTAAATAAAGTTTGTGTGTGCTAAACCCATGTGGGTTTAGAGCAAACACACACACACACATGCATATACGCCAGTGAAGATGCGGGGCCAGGAGCTTTGAATCGACCCCTGCAACCACAACTAGGTGAGTACACACACACACACATGATGTACCTTCATTTTTGTTGGAGAAATTTTAGCTTCCTTGTGACTTTGCTCTCATGGGTGGAAATAAGTGGCGGGGGTGGGAAGCCCCTTAAAATTCTCCCTCTCTCCTATTTTCATTACCTTTCTCCTATGCATCTCCCTTTTCCACCCTTTCCCACTCGATCTCATAGCCGCTCCTTTCCCATCCCCGCAAATTCTCGTAAACGCTCGATTTTTTTTTCTAAGCTGAGCTCTAGTTCCGGACATGTAACTTGACAGTATTGCCTGATCAAGCGACGCAGAGCGGGGAAGGCAGTGTGATGATAGGTGATAAAAGGGGAAGGGGCTGGGAAGTGAGGCTTGGGGTGAAGAGGGGCAGGTGAGTGAGGCTTGGGGTGAAGAGGGGCAGGTGAGTGAGGCTTGGGGTGAAGAGGGGCAGGTGAGTGAGGTTTCGGTTGAAGAGGGGCAGGTGAGTGAGGTTTCGGGTGAAAAAGACTGATAGTGTGATGGACAGTACCTCCTCATTGACATATCGCTCCGTGATTAGCTATAACTTCGTCAATAAGGAAGGGGTAGACATGGAGGAAAGGGAAACAGTAAATGAGAGACGAGATGGGATGGAAGGACAGAGTGGAAGGTAAGAGAAGCAGACAGGTAAGAAAACTAGGTTCATTTGAACCTAAGGAGGAATTGGGGAGGCAACGAATGGGATGGAAGAGGGTTCAGAGTGAGAAGGATAAAGGGCAAAGGGAGACGGTGAGGAAAAGAGGCAGAGAATGGTGTATTGGAACCGGGAAATGTTGGAAGCAGAGCTGGAAATGTTTATATTAAGGATATAACTAGTACCTAAGTATCGTTTGTTTTGTCCAGAGTGATAGATGTGAAGTAAAGATAGTAAAGTAAAAGGCTCTCTCCCCATCCTCCACTCCCTCTGGCCACACTGCAAGCATGAAATGTGGGTGAAAGAAAGTTACCATTTTACTTTATAAAATGTACATGAAGATTTAACACTCAAAGAGAAAGTGTACTTTAGACTTGGTAATATACTTTTATTACTAGTGTTACCACTATTACTATAAATACTACTATTTTCCAGATAGTCCATGGACTACTCCTTAGGCCCCCTTGCCCACTGGAGCTGTGCCACCTTACACTCACACTATTCTCAGTCACCCTGCTGCTCGTCTCAGTCACTCCGTTGTTCTCGGCCATCCCTCTTATGTGTGCAATCCAAGGACTAGCCTTAGGCTATTATGGTGATGCTCGGGACAGGAATATCTTGGTGTGGGTGCGCTGTAGAGGTTGAGAGGCGTGAGATTTTGTTTGGAAGGTTTTAGAAACCGGCCACATTCTACAAACACTAGCCATCAATGATGTAGCCTCATTCTAAGAAGTTAACAGTAAACCTATTGTGAACAAACTACCAAGCAATTGCGTTTATATTGCACATTATCTGAATCTTGGAAAGTGTACAAAGGAAAACACATGCCATCACAACACTTACGCAACCCTGAACAACACGAGTTAACAATAGGGCGCTTCTGCCTCTCACAATTGCTACATCACTATGGCACGATGTGCACAGCCTTAGCATTGAGAATGCTCAATAAAGTTAAGATCAATTCGTCGAGAAACAGTTATCGCCGCAAACTTTTCTTATTATTGTATCTGACAAAGACAAACAAATAAATCATAACTATATTATCCTTAGCCAACCTATTCTTATTTTGCTACGTTAATATTTTTGACACTTCCTACATTTCCCCAAAATACATTTTTTTTTTCATTTTAAATTACGTTAACATTAATTTAGGTTAGATTACTTAAACCTATGAAAATGTATATTTTACTGTACAAATAAGCAGATTAGAAAAACGGGACGCGATACAGTTAGGAACAGGGAGCCGAGGAAGAAGAAAGGGAGGGGAGAACTTTGGTATCAGAATGGGCTGTCTTAGATAGAATGGGCTGTCTTAGCAAACAATAATGTACTATGTACGAGAATGACACCCATCAAGGAAACCACTAACTTTCAAGCAGATGTAAAAAAAATCATCCTCTTATACAGCATCATCACACAGACGAATTTAAGATTCTCAGCTATGGAAAAGTTGAAGAATGTTACTACCACATATACTAAGAAAATGATAGGCTGCTACACATATACTAAGAAAATGATAGGCTGTTACTACCACATATGCTAAGAAAATGATATGCTGTTACTTACACATGTACTAAGAAAATGATAGAGGCTGCATAACAAGAACCAAAATCAAGAGTTTCGAAACCCTATAATAATAATAATCTTTGAGACACTTGTACTCTATAAACTGGAATGTTATTATATAAAACCCTTTGTAAGGCAAGCGAAATTGCAAAACTAGAGCTTGAATTTTACACCCTGAAGCGTAGGCGACAAGGATGTATCTTAACTTACACCTGGAAAATTCTGGAGGGATTGGTCTTAAAACTGCACACCAAAATTATTCCCAACCATAGCAAGAGCCTCAGCAGACGGTACAAAACTTTTACTGCCTGTACAAATTTCATCAGGCACCTAAATTTCCTCATTGTACTCGATGAAGTGAGGGTGAGAAGGATATACAGTACTGAAAAAAATCATTAGAAAAATAGGAGACATTGTTAATTGTACCAAATACTTCTAATGCAAAGTTGGGGTGCAAGTGCATCATGAGGTAACTGACAAACATAAAGAGTGCAAGGTTTTTTAATAGCGAACGAATCGTAACCAGTTGAGCTGCATGCAGAAAGCACCAACAGACTGACTGACAGGTGATCAACAAAGAGGTTGGTCACATAGTCGATGGAAAGTGAACACTCTGGTTGTGAGGACTAATACTATGGGGAGCGTTTAAAGTATGGTATTGAATGGAAGGGGATTGGGTTGTGGAGGTGTTGGTGTGGGCACGCTGGGAACGTTGAATTTTTGCAATTTAATTACTGGAGAGGGGCTCTTGCTGAGGGGAGGGCGGAGAGATTTTTCCACCTGGGTGCTGGAGAAGGGGTTTCAGTACGTGAAATTGAGCATTATTCTTCTTGTAGGAATGCACGAGAGTATGGTGCTGTAGAGTATTAGTGTGATGGGCTCATTCTGTCTCCTGAAGTTTAAATTATAGTTACATACTGAACAAAAACTAGCCATGTTTACCTGTCATATTACATTACACAGGATGTGTTTCATACATCAGTAATAAAATCTGTTTGGCCGAGTTGGGGAAGGCAGTGAAGATATCGTGAAACATTCCACTAGGATCAGCAGCCATGAGAGCTTCGAAGGTTTCGTACCAGCAGAAATGGAGTTAGTATTACTTGGGAATTACCATTTCTCAGGATGACCTATCCCACGCACAGTAAATGGGCTTTATGAATATATCAATTTCGCGAGAAAAATACAAGTATACACACTGTAAATTCTTTGTTGCAATAACTCACTAAATGAGGAAGTTCTTGTGGAGGGTAATGTTGTAAATGTATTGGGGTTATATCGTTTATTGTCGCGGTGTTAATGGGGATGGGAAGGGGGGTTCGTGTAGGATTGTAGGGAAGTTGGAGCCAGGGTACGTGTCGTGGTTGTTGTTTAGCAGAGAGGGATAAAGGTGAGGATCCTTGCTGTGGTTGGGGTGCAGTGGCAGTGGGGGCTCTGGCTGTGGATCTAGTGAAGAAGCTATGGGGAAGGATGTTGGGTCCTGCCGTGGTTCTGATGGAGTAGGGGTGGGATGAGTGTCATTCTTTCCATAGTTGTGTAGTAGTAGTTATGGGGATGGGGTCTGGTTGTTGAGGGAGGAAGGGAGGTGGTATATTGATCCTGCCGTCCTACACATGATCCCGCCTCCCACGCACCTCCTCACGCACGACACACGCATCGAAGTGAGCGGCAGCGGGGAGCAGGGGTAGCGTAAGGATGGCGGGGTTTGGTGAGGAGAGGGAAGGGGAGGAGGAGGTGAGGGATGGGGGAGGGAGGGGAGGTAGCTGGAACATCGTGTTGTTCTTGATGTGTAAAGTTTGTGACGCGTGTGAGTGAGATAAATGTTTCCTTCCCCCCTCACTGTGAGATGACGGTGTCCCCCCCTCACTTTGAGGTGACTTGGTTACAGTGTCTCCCTTCACTGTGAGATGACGGTGTACCCCCCTCACTGTGAGATGACGGTGTCCCCCTCACTGTGAGATGACGGTGTACCCCCTCACTGTGAGATGACGGTGTCCCCCCTCACTGTGAGATGACGGTGTCCCCCTCACTGTGAGATGACGGTGTCCCCCTCACTGTGAGATGACGGTGTCCCCCTCACTGTGAGATGACGGTGTCCCCCTCACTGTGAGATGACGGTGTCCCCCCTCACTGTGAGATGACGGTTTCCCCCCCTCACTGTGAAGTGACGGGGTTACAGCGTCTCCCTTCACTGTGAGGTGACGGTGTCCTTCGCAAATCTCTCAAGAGTTCAAATAGAAAACAGAAAAGATGGCCACAGATGTAGCAGCACCCAAGCCTGATTCACCCACCTCTTTATTTATTAGGAAGGGCAAGATAACAGCTGCACGAGTACTCAGTACTCCTAGGAAAAAGAGATTAGATCTTAGTGAGATCCCAGATGCCTTTAAAAAAAAAGTGTAGGTATAGTTCTTGTGCACAAAGAAGACAGTCGAGTTCTGGCAGAAAACTCTAGCCCTGTAGCGCTAATATATAAAAATCTTCGAAAGGATGGTGAGATGCCAGATGACAAATTTTATGGGAAGCATGACCTGCCCAATTCAAATCAACAGGATTTGGAGGTAGACGATCATGCTTGTCACGACAAATGAACCATTATGACAAAACTATAGCGACTTGGGACAAAACCAAAATGCAGAGGTGGTCAATATGGGCTTTTGCGAAGGCATTTGACAAATTCATAGTGATAGTTCATAAAATATGGGCAATAGATATAATGGAAAAGTAGGAAAATGAATATTAATTTTTCAAACGAATAGAACACAAAGAGTAGTAATAAAGCTAGAGTCTAATCTTGACAAAGTAAAAAGTTCAGTGTCCCAAGGTACGATCCTGGTGCCTTCGCTATTTGTTATCTTCATAGAAGACAGACTAAAACACTAGCCACCTCTTCGTATTGC
The DNA here is from genome assembly GCA_009830355.1 of Cherax destructor. Classification (NCBI taxonomy): domain Eukaryota; kingdom Metazoa; phylum Arthropoda; class Malacostraca; order Decapoda; family Parastacidae; genus Cherax; species Cherax destructor. Next base: position 35,332 of record WNWK01004766.1, read on the forward strand.
AAGTAACGATCAATAAATTCTTCCAGTAGGCAATAAAAAATGACCAAATGTTTACACAAATTGTACAGCAACTGGTACCAAGAACCCGACTAAAACAGTAGATAACTTAAACATTGTAAATCATAGCAAGAGAACATCCAACTGTGTTTTCACTATGGAGAGACTGTGACAAAAATGGCATATGTAAATGCAATCATCAAAGAAATGCCGAAATTTTAATAGAGGGAAATCCCGTGCCAAGACCTGCAAAATTTTTCGCTCAGAAATGTGTTATAGTTGAATAATTGAGAAACAATGCTACAGTGAACACTGTCCAGCATTCCACACGAGGGAAACGAGGTGAGTTAAGCTTTATGAATGTCACATTGAACGTGGCCATTGCAACCATACAAACACTTAAGATTTTTTAGTGTCAGCAAGAGAAAACGAATGACAAGAAGTGATAAGAATGTATCACCACAGGAGCCATGTTAGGCTGAAAACAAAGCCAGTGGTTGGCTCACTAGAGCCACAGATATTAATGCCAACAACAACAACAACAACAACACACAAAAAAACAGAAACAAGCGAACACAAAGTCAAATGCAATATTTGCAGCTTTAATAGACAGCTATATTAAAGATTACTTTATCAATGAAATATGTATACCTGAATATAATCTACTTAGATTTAACCGGAAAAACTGGCAATAAAGGGAAATGGGGTTTGCCTGTATGTTAAAGAGTCGTTCATTTGTACTGAATTACCTAACGGCACAAGTGATGTAGTATAAGTTTTAGCAGTAAAGAATGAAAACTAAAATGTAGTTATTGTACTTGTATATAAACTATTAAACTACCAGCAGTTTAAAGACCAGCTAATATAAATCGAGTCATCTTGAAAATCTTTCAAACCCGGCCCAAAATATCAGGTTGTTTGATGATTTCATCTAAGAAATAAAAAATTTAAGAATATTTTAAATGCTGTAAGAGCAGAGAGAATTCCAGGAGCCAGTTCGGATGAACAGTCTAACACAAATGAACTATTAAGTCTCTGTAATAATGATCTGGTGCGTAGTATATTGGTGTCGAAGATAGTAAATTCGAATCACTACCAAATCGAAGTTCAGACCTGCATACACACGGGTCCTCAGCAGCAAAACAGTCATGAGCGTGTTTTCATGAAATTCAGATTTACTAACAAGAAAATCAACTAGGATCAAGTAAATCATATCCCTATAAACGCAAAAGGCTCAGCAGATGGTGCAAAATACTCCCAATGACAAACAGAGGCCTATAACACAATAAGTGTAAAGACCAAGACTTTTCCAGAGGAAACTTGATAAGTTCTTCAAGTTAATTCCTGATTTGCTGGGCTGTGGTTCGTACGTTAGACTACGTTCGTCCAACAGTAACAGCCTGGTTAAGGCCTTGATCCACCACTCACTCCACCATAAGTGTCCAGGGCCCAAGACTCTTCAACTGCCTCCCAGAATACATTAGGGGGATTACCAATAGACCCCTGGCTGTCTTCAAGAAGGCACTGGACAGGCACCTAAAGTCAGTACCTGACCAACCGGGCTGTGGTTCGTGCGCCAGTTTGCGTGCGGCCGACAGTAAACTCCTGGTTGATCAGACCCTGATCCACCATGAGGCCTGGTCTCAGACCGAGCCGCGGGGGCGTTGACCCCCGAAATCCTCTCCAGGTAAACTCCAGGTAAACCAGGAGGCCAGGTTCGGGACTAGGCCGCGAGGGCGTTTACCCCTCAAAAAAATTCTGATATGTTTGAGATGTTTAATGGTGACAAATTTCAGTTGCTTGGATATAGAAAGAATGAACTCAACAAGAGCAATGGATACAGAACACAGGAGGACCATCTCTTAGGAAAAAAAAGTGTAAAAGACTTAGATATACTCGTAATTATGTTGATCGACCTATCATTTAAACTTTAGAGAACACAGTAAGCCAGTTGCTGCTATAGTCATTAAAATGACAGAACAGATAATAAGAGATTTTAAAGCGAGTAAAAGAATGCCTATGGCGACATTCAAATCACTTCTTCTCTATCGTTTAGAATATTGCTCGGTGTTGACGATTCCGTTGAAGACAGGACAGTCAATCAGAGCCGAATAGATACAGAGATCCTATACTGCCTTTACGAAAGAGCCAATAAAGCATTTAAACTACTGGGAATGTCTCAAAAGTACTTGTATATACTCTTTTTCAGCGAGTGAGAGATAGATAGATACCTGATAATACAGTATTTGCATGGAAGATACTAGAGGGTCTTGTCCGAAATCTACACTCTACCTTAACATCATACTGGAGACAGCTGGGAGGAGTTAAACATACCCAGTGAAAAGTTGGGGCACCATAGGAATAATAAAGAGACCACTGTGTTAGTATCCAAGGTCCAAGACTATTCGACATGCTACCAGCACATATTAGAAACATTGCTTGATCAAGTGTAGTTTTCAAGAGGAAACTGGATCATTACCTTCACCAAGTGTCAGAAGAAAACAGGCTGTTATGTGTATGCTGGCAAGTGGGACGCCAACAGCAACAGCCTAGTTATATTAAACAGCCAACCAAGTGAAAAGACTGACATGGGGTGCGAGGATAGAAAAACTCTCGAAACCGGTTACAGGTGTATCACATAGACGCACTGGTTGCATGCAGGATCACAAAGGTGCACACACAAGCACACGGTGAACACAGAAGCACAGGCTACACATAGAAGCACAGGCTACACACAGAAGCACAGGCTACACACTGAAGCACAGACTACACACTGAAGCACAGACTACACACTGAAGCACAGACTACACACTGAAGCACAGACTACACACTGAAGCACAGACTACACACAGAAGCATAGACTACACACAGAAGCACAGACTACACACAGAAGCATAGACTACACACAGAAGCACAGACTACACACAGAAGCACAGACTACACACAGAAGCACAGACTACACACAGAAGCACAGACTACACACAGAAGCACAGACTACACACTGAAGCACAGACTACACACACAAGCACAGGCTACACACACAAGCACAGGCTATACACACAAGCACAGGCTATACACACAATCACAGGCTACACACAGAAGCACAGGCTACACACAGAAGCACAGGCTACACACAGAAGCACAGGCTACACACAGAAGCACAGGCTACACACAGAAGCACAGGCTATACACACAAGCATAGGCTATACACACAAGCACGTGCTAAACACACAAGCACAGGCTATACACACAAGCACAGGCTACACACAAGCACAGGCTACACACAAGCACAGGCTACACACAAAGCACAGGCTACACACAAAGCACAGGCTACACACAAGCACAGGCTACACACACAAGCACAGGCTACACACACAAGCATAGACTACACACACAAGCACAGGCTACACACAAGCACAGGCTACACACACAAGCACAGGCTACACACAAGCACAGGCTACACACAAGCACAGGCTACACACACAAGCACAGGCTACACACACAAGCACAGGCTACACACACAAGCACAGGCTACACACACAAGCATAGACTACACACACAAGCACAGGCTACACACACAAGCACAGGCTACACAAACAAGCACAGGCTACACACACAAGCATAGACTACACACACAAGCACAGGCTACACACACAAGCACAGGCTACACACACAAGCACAGGCTACACACAAACACAGACTACACACACAAGCACAGGCTACACACAAACACAGACTACACACACAAGCATAGACTACACACACAAACACAGACTACACACACAAACACAGACTACACACACAAGCACAGGCTACACACAAACACAGACTACACACACAAGCACAGGCTACATATAAAAAAATAAAGCATAAAAGTTGCACAGGTTGACAGGCCATTTTGTATCATAAAAGTGTACGTCAGAATTTATTACTCGATTCATAAATGATTGTCCGTTATTCCGGCCATAGTGACATATGACTTACTAACGAGTAATTAAGCTCATTCATGTTTGTTAATGTGGCAATTAACGATTGAAGTTGAGTTAATTGGTAATGTAGCATTGTTTTTAATGCAGTTTTGAAATATGTTGGTGTGTTTTTCCCGTTGAACGAATTGTAAATTATCAAAATTAGGAGTAGTGAATATTGCGGTTTGGTTGATCATTGGTTCATGTCTGTCTATCTCGGAAAGGTTAGTTAAGAAGAAAGTGATGGTGAATGTGTTTTCTTTCATGGGTATCCTAGTCTGGTGAGAAACTGGGGGACTAAAGGAAGACGATATTCCCTAACCTCAAGAAGAAAGTGTGTGTATGTGTTACTCGTATTTATACTGTATATGACTGTATTTGTGAAAAAGGCGGTCAGTGATCACTATGATATGTGAGTTCCACGGGTTGGCATGAAAGACACAACGAAGTTAACAAAATCATCAGGAACAGCGTCGCTACAGCTGAGTGCCTGGGTGAGAGAGAACCCAGATTCCTAGCACCTCGCAATTCTGGTAATCCAGCTAACCGCCCTAATGAGATCACAGTATTTTCCTTGAAAAACGACAGAAAGCTGCGTATCTGCTCAGGCTCAGACCTGTCTTTTTTATCGTTGGATAAATAGGGATCACAGGGGTGAGTCTAAACTCAATAAATATGGAAGACTTGGGCCACCATTACCAATTTTTCGCCGTAACATTTGAGGCTCTTGGATCCTGGGGCAAACGTACAAGACTCATCGACACTAATAGAGACTTTCCTGTGTAGGCGTCTTAGTGTGGGTGATTCAGAGAGGGACGTGCCTATTACCTTTACCTTTGATGAGTTTAGAAAATTTTCTATTTCCGGAACCCGGCCACGGGCCAGGCTCGTCTGGTGCTAGCTTGTTGAATCAGGCTGTTACTGCTGGAGGCCCGCCGCCCTACATATCCATCACAGCCTGGTTGATCTGGCACCTGGTAGAGATAGTACTTGTCCAGTTTTCTATTGAAGACTTCTACACTTGTTCCAGCAGTGTTTCTGAAATCTTTTGGTAAGATGTTGAGTAATCTTTGGGCACTAATGTTGATACAGTTTTCCCTTTTTGTGCCCACCGCACTCCTACTCTTCACTGGGTTTATCTTGCACTTCCTCCCATATCTCTCGCTCCAGTGTGTTGCTATGGCAGTGTGCAGATTTGGGACCAGGCCCTCGAGTACCTTCCAGGTATATATTATCATGTATCTCTCTCCTCCGCTCCAGTGAGTACATATTTAAGACTGTAAGGCGTTCCCAGTAATTTAAATGCTTTACTGGCTCTATGTGGGCCGTAAACGATCTCTGTAATTTGTTCAAGCTCTGATGTTTCTGCTGCCTTGAACGGGGCCGTCAGCACTGAGCAATATTCCAAATGAGGAAGCACTAGCAATTTGAAACGTGTCACCACTGGTATTATTTCACTTGTTTTGAAGGTTCTCAATACCCACCCCGTCATTCTCCTGGCTGTGACCTTTGTCTTATTATGTTTTTTGAAAGAAAGGTCAGCTGACATAGTTATTCCCAAGTCTTTCACGTCCTTTCCTACTATTTGGTGACCCTCTTGAGTTTTTTATATAGTGTTCCTTTTGAGTTCTTCATTCTTTCCATACCTAAGCAGCTGGAACTTTTCACCATTGAACGTCATGTTGTTCTCCACTGCCCACTGGAAAACACTGCTTATATCTTCCTGTAATTTTTTAGTGTCTTCTTCCGTAGTAACTTTCATGCTTATTTTGGAGTCATCTGCAAATGATACAAAACTGTGATGGGTGCTTTTATCTGTCTGCTATGAGGATAAGAAACAGCAGTGGTGCCATTACAGTGCTTTGGGGTACTGAGCTTTTTACGTCGCTGATGCTGGATTTTACTCTGTTTACTACTAATTTTTTGTGTTCTGTGTGTTAGGAACCCGAAAATCCATTTGCTTACCTTCCCTGTAATGCGTATGGCCCTCACTGCATTCTCAGTTCCCGTCAATCTTCTGAGAAACTGGAGCAGAGTGATTATCTTTTAATAAATTTGTTCTAATATACACTATACATTATTGTGCCAATAAAATAAGTCATTACCTAAGAGATATGTATTGATATATATACAGTATGTACTGTATGAGAAAAATGTTCAGAAGGCCGAGTTGTGTTTGCGGGGGTCGAGTCCAAGCTGGTGGTCCCGTCTCTTTAACTACAGTCGCCTGCATTATTGGTTCCTGACATCATGGGCCCTGTTATACCTACACTTGAAACTGTGTACTGTGTATATATATATATATATAGGTGCAATTAAAATGGCTTCGACTACAAATATTGAGATTTCTTCTCGAGGCTGTTTTGAGTGTCTACTTCTACTTCCATCCCATCTTTTATTCATATACATATATAAATACTTGATCATGTAAATGGTACACAAGGTTTAAAATATACTTGAATGGCACAATAAAATACAAAATGTTTAAGAGATACATGACAAATACACAGGTGTATTTGTCAACAATTGCATTGAAAAACTTCATGCAGCTCCTCAAAGCCGGGACATGTACCCAGGATACAAGAGACATTAGAAAAAACTATTCCACTTTTATTTGGGCAACTCCCTTATTGCCGAGCATCTGGCTGTTGCAAGGCTTCTCTTAATGATGTTGGATCGTTTTCATACCTTGCGAACTTTTCCCTCAGATCTACCGTCTGGTGTCTCCCACAAGATGAAGAAGCAATATGTGGAGGTCAGTGTGGGGTAGGAGTGTGCAAGAGGCACGGTTAGAGGGGGTGGTCGAGAGTCATAAGCTAAAATATAATCAAAGTTGGTGCAATACACTGGTTTGTTGATTTCAAAAATAGGAACCACATTCACCATCATTCATTCAATCGCTGTTTTAATCGCCCAACGACTACCAGTGGGCTACATTTTTTCTTTTTGTAGAATTTTTTTTTAAAATGGCAAATAAAAAAAGTCACAATGTTTCCCTACAAAGCAAACCTAGTTTTAAAATAAACAATAAGGGAGGAGAAACGAGTTTGAATTCATTATTCCTACAAAATGCTAAAAAAATTACTTATAAAAACTGAACATTGTCGCCTGTATGACATTGCAAGATTCTGACTTTAAATTAACATTCACTGGTGAGTATTGTACCAGTAGTTATTGTACCACTGACTGGTGGTTATTGTACCACAGACTGGTGGTTATTGTACCACAAACTGGTGGTTATTGTACCACTTACCAGTAGTTATTGTATTGTACCACTGGCCAGTAGTTATTGTACCACTGGCCAGTAGTTATTGTACCACTGGCCAATAGTTATTGTACCACTGGCCAGTAGTTATTATTGTACCATTGACTGGTGGTTATTGTACTTCTAACTATATGGTGGTTATTGTACCACTAACTATATGGTGGTTATTGTACCACTAACTATATGGTGGTTATTGTACCACTAACTATATGGTGGTTATTGTACCACTAACTATATGGTGGTTATTGTACCACTAACTATATGATGGTTATTGTACCACTAACTATATGGTGGTTATTGTACCACTAACTATATGGTGGTTATTGTACCACTAACTATATGGTGGTTATTGTACCACTGACCAGTGTGGGTTATCACAGTTTTGTTCCAAGAACTAATGGTCATAATTCCAGCGGGAATAAAGCAGAACCTTAATTTCAAGCGTCATTATTTTTCAAGTGTCATACAGATGACCTTATTCCGGTTTTCATATATAAGTAAAAATGGAATATTTTTTTCAGTGATAGCTGGTAAAATTTAGTATTCACACTCGTTGCTTCCCTCAAACGAGGTTCCTTGATACCAGTGAGAGCTTTTAATACATGGAATTGAACCTTTCCTTCCCTTCCTTGGATCGAATTTGATTGCCAACCATTTCACCCGGCGCTGTATGATCCCTAAATATAACATTAATAATAATAATAATTTCGTTTCTTCTCCCTGTAGGGATACCTTGGGATATTGTTTACCTTTAATGCTAATTTAAATCAATTTTCCATTGGAAATGAGCATTATAACTCTCTGGGAGACGTTTCCGAAAAGTGTCTCAGCTCGCTAAAATAATAATAATGAATGAATACAGACATCTATACACCTCTCCCGTCACTAGTGTCTAGTAAGTTCACTTCCAGTTGCATGGGCCTGATATATCCTACCAGAGCCAATTTTAGCATATTTTTGTATTTTTTCAAAACTTCTCGGATGCTATTTCTGAAAGTATTTTCAAAGATTTTCACTACAAATTTGGTTCCTGGACATCTTATAATTTTGTTGTGTACTATATACATTTTGTATATTAGTATATATCTATACTTGTGGTGTCGTGTCTCAGAAATGTATCTCCAAGTCACCCTTCAAAATATTAGACTTGGTTTGTTATGATATACAGTTGACTTCCCAAAGCATTTTCACAGTATAATTTCTTGGGCACTTTATAGGAGAAGAACTAAGGCGGCCTGACATGCATGGACAAAATCAGTCCTGTAGTACTTAGGTTTTTCTTTTTCTTTTGATTTCTATTTATTTCCTTGCTCCTCATATTCCCATTCCATAGCTCCTCTCTTCCTCCTCTTATTCTCACGCTCAAGGCAGTTACACAAGGCATCAGTTTCCATCATCGCCAACGTCGTCAGTGTTTGTTGCCGGGGTGTGTGTTCCCCGGGTGTGTTCCCGGGGTGTGTGTTCCCCGGGTGTGTTCCCGGGGTGTGTGTTCCCAGGGTGTGTGTTCCCGGGGTGTGTGTTCCCTCTCTGATCTTACCCAAACATAAGAACATAAGAAAGGAGGAACACTGCAGCAGGCCCGCTGGCCCACACCAGGCAGGTCCTTCACAATCCGTCCCACTAACAGAATGTTTGCTCAACCCAATTTTCAATGCTACCCAAGAAATAAGCTTTGACAATTCTACCCACTCATGCGCGAGTCCCACTCAAATCCAACCCCTCTCACTCATGAATTTATCCAACCTAAATTTGAAACTACCCAAGGTCCTAGCTTCAATAACCCTACTAGGCAGACTGTTCCACTCATCAACTACCCTATTTCCAAACCAATACTTTCCTATATCCTTTCTAAATCTAAACTTATCTAACTTGAATCCATTATTGCGGGTTCTCTCTTGGAGAGATATCCTCAAGACCTTATTTATATCCCCTTTGTTTATACCCATTTTCCACTTGTATACCTCGATCATGTCTCCCTCATTCTACGTCTTACAAGTGAATGTAATTTTAGGGTCTTCAATCTTTCTTCGTAAGGAAGATTTCTAATGCTATGTATTAATTTAGTCATTCTACGCTGAATGTTTTCTAACGAATTTATGTCCATTCTGTAATATGGAGACCAGAACTGAGCTGCGTAATCTAGGTGAGGCCTTACTAATGATGTATAAAGCTGTAATATAACCTCTTGACTTCTGTTGCTAACACTTCTTGATATAAATCCCAGTAATCTATTTGCCTTATTACGTACGCTTAGGCATTGCTGTCTTGGTTTAAGGTTGCTGCTTACCATCACCCCCAAGTCCTTCTCGCAATCTGTATGGCTAAGGTCTACGTTATTTAACTTATAAGTGCTTGGGTTATGGACACTCCCGAGCTTCAGAACCTTGCATTTATCTACATTGAACTGCATCTGCCACTTTTCTGACCACGAATTAAGTTTGTCTAAATCTTCCTGAAGTTCTATGACATCTATGTTTGAATAAATTATCCTACCTATCTTCGTGTCGTCGGCGAATTTGCTCATATCACTAGTAATTCCCTCATCAAGGTCATTGATATATATTATAAATAACAATGGGCCTAAGACTGATCCCTGTGGAACACCACTTGTTACAAGTCCCCATTCGGATTTAACCCCATTTATGCACACTCTCTGCTTCCTATTGGTGAGCCATGACTCGATCCATGACAGCACTTTTCCCCAATGCCATGAGCTGCCACTTTCTTTAACAGTCTCTGGTGCGGTACTCTATCAAAAGCCTTACTAAAGTCTAAATAAACAATATCGAATTCTTTATCGTGATCAACAGCCTCAAAAGCTTTACTGAAGAAGGTTAATAAATTAGATAGGCAGGAACGGCCCCTCGTGAATCCATGCTGGGTATCATTAATCAAATTATGGTTATCTAGATGGCTTCTAATAATATCAGCTATAATTGACTCAAGTAATTTGCCTACAATTGAGGTCAGGCTTATTGGGCGGTAGTTTGACGGTAGTGACTTGTCCCCTGCTTTAAAAATAGGAATTACATTAGCCATCTTCCACATATCAGACACTACACCTGTTTGAAGAGATAAATTAAAAATGTTAGATATTGGTTCACAGAGTTCCATTTTGCATTCCTTAAGAACCCTTGCAAAAAGCTCATCAGGACCCGGCGATTTATTTTGTTTCAGTCGGTCCAGCTGTTTCATAATCATTTCGCTAGTGACTGTGATATTACATAATTTATCTTCTTCTGGGCCTCTGTAAAAATTAATTAATGGGATATTATTAATGTCTTCCTGTGTGAAAACCGAGAGAAAATAATTATTAAAAATAGAGCACATATCATTCTCCTTGTCAGTAAGATGCCCAAAGTTATTTTTAAGGGGACCTATCTTATCCCTAACTTTTGTTCTATAAACCTGGAAAAACTTTTGGGTTAGTTTTGAATCCCTAGCAACTTTAATTTCATAGTCCCGTTTAGCTTTTCTTATTCCCTTTTAACGTCCCTCTTAATGTCAGTATACTGATTTATAAGATGACCCTCACCTCTTTTTATGCGCCTATAAATTCCTTTCTTCTGCCCTAAAATATATTTGAGCCTATTATTCATCCATTTTGGGTCATTTCTACTTGATCTAATTTCTTTATACGGGATAAATGTTCTTTGGGCAGCCTGTATAGTGTTAAGAAAACTGTCATATTGATACCTCTCTTCTTCACCCCAGTCCACAGTTGATAAGTGTTCTCTAAGTCCATTATAATCTGCTAAGCGAAAATCTGGGACCATTACTGAATTATCCCTACTATCATACATCCATTCAATGCTAAAGGTAATTGACTTGTGGTCGCTTGAGCCGAGTTCCTCTGTAATTTCTAAATTATTAACAAGGGTTTCCTTGCTTGCCAGAACCAAGTCAAGTAGGTTATTTCCCTTGTAGGTTCTGTTACAAACTGCTTCAAAAGCAATCCTGAACTACTTCTAAAAGTCGTTAGATTCTAAATTCCCTGTCATGAAATTCCAATCAATCTGACTAAAGTTAAAGTCCCCTAGAATTACTACGTTATCGTGTCTTGTGGCCTTAACAATTTCCTCCCAAAGTAGTTTCCTTGTTCCCTATCTAAGTTTGGAGGACGGTAAATCACGCCTAAAATCAATTTTTCACACCCTCTGAAAATTCTATCCAGACAGACTCTGTATGTGTTAGTTCAGACTTTATACCCGTTTTTATGCAACAATTTAAATGATCACGGACATAGAGTGCCACCCCACCCCCTTTCCCGATACTTCTGTCTACTTGGAACAATTTAAAACTCTGAATGTGACATTCGGCAGGCAAGTCCCGATTTTTCATATTAAACCATGTCTCAGTTATTGCAAAAACATCAATATTACCCGTACTTGCAACTAATCTCAACTCGTCCATCTTATTCCTAGCACTACGACTATTGGTGTAATATATATTTAGAGACCCTCCTTTCTCTTTACCCTTCCTGCTCATCTCTGTTTTTCCACTATACCTATTACTGTCCTTGTCATCTAGTGTCACTAGCTTTCCACTATCCACCTTATTCTGCCTATTACTAGTTCTCCTACAACTTATAATATTACTACACTGGGACTTCTCTGTTTTCCCCCAAAACCCATACCACTAACTATTTCTAGTTTAAAGCCCTAACAGCTCCCTCCACTGCAGTTGCCAGTGCCCCACCCCAGACCTGGATAAGTGAACCCCATCCCTGGCATACATGTCATTTCTGCCATAGAAGAGGTCCCAGTTGTCAATGAATGTTACTGAATTTTCCTTACAGTATTTGTCCAGCCAGCAATTGACACCAATTGCCCTGGACAGCCATTCATTTCCAACTCCTCTCCTTGGCAAAATACCACATATGACAGGGTTCCCACCCTTCTTCCTAATTATGTCTATTGCTGACCTAAACCTGCTAGTCAGGTCCTCACTCCTACGTCTGCCAACATCGTTGCCTCCAGCACTGAGACAGATAATAGGATTGCTCCCATTACCTCTCATGATGTCGTCCAGACGGCTAACAATATCCTCCATCCCAGCCCCAGGAAAGCAAACCCTCTGTCTCCTACTCCTATCAATCAAACAGAAAGCCCTATCCATGTACCTAACCTGACTGTCCCCAACAACAACAATGTTTTTACCTTCCTTTGTGTCTTTCGTCGTGACGCTCCCAGAAGTCGACTCACATTCATCGGGTAGCACGGAGAATGGGTTCGATGTTTCCACAACATTCTCCTGGGTCTTCGTTGTTTCTACCTCTCCACCCGTCCTCTTGAGCCTTAACTTTGTCCCATGCGTTTTAGCCACTGTCCAGGTTCCTTTCCTGGCTTGAGGATTCTCAACAGGAGGATTACTACACAGTTACCAATCACCTGGCAGACACCTTGATTAATAATACATTGTGTTTGCTGTCATGCAACAGAGCACTAGACACGTGATGAGCTGTTGAAGCGTGTGTGCCACCAGTAACTAAATTATATTAACGGAAGGGCAACGTCTGGTAACGGGGGGCATTGTCATCACTTAAGACTAGGATGCACATGCTTTCTATACGATAAGCCGTTATTGTGATCACATGTTATGTGTTCTGTGGTTTAAAGACAGGTGAACAATCACCAGAACATATTAGAAACGTGGCCGGACAGATAACTGTGGTATGCTAAGAGTATGTTACATTTTATTTGGCTTATGTCACACACCCATGTAGGCATGCCTCCCGACCAGCGAACCATGTGCTAAGAGTTTAACTAGCAGGAGCCCCATCGTTATACCAGTACCTTGGTTCAACCAGCTAATCACAAGGAAACCCGCCGAAGCTGTTAAGCGAAGTGGTACACTCGTGAAGCAGTCTTGGCAGGCTTACCTTCACAGCTGGTCGCTACGGTTCTCACCGTGTGTTGTGCTTGCATTCGCCTCACTGTACATAGCTGTAAATACTGGACATAGGCTATACATATATTGTAAATACTAGCTTGTTTTGAAGGAAATACAATAATTTACTCGTCTGCCTTTTTTTGTTCGTTCCTAAGTGGTTACCGTGTTACAGCAAGGTGTGCCGGGCAAATAGTCTACACCTGTATTCGTAAAAATGACCAACGGACGCTTGGCCAACAGACATTTCGCCGACAGCCATTTGGCCGAACGGACAATAGATCAAACGGATAATTAGGTTAGGTTAAGGTGATGACTATCAGTTCGACCATATGTTCATTCGGTGAAATGAAATGTCCGTTCGTTGAAATGTCCGTCGGCGAAGTGTCCGTCGGGTAAATTTCCGGGAGCCATTACAAAACTTTTTTGTTCTGGGACCTTGATCAAGTTCCCAGGACCGAAACGTATTCTAGTTTGGTCATGTATTTTTTCAAATAACTTGTTAGTTTCGATTACTAAGGTTTATACTTCTCTGTGGTGGCTACCCTGTCAGATGTGAAGAAAATGAAACACAAAAAATCTCAACACTGTTATGGATCCCACGCTGGACCTCTTGCACTAGACAACACTGTTGTGGACCCCACGCTGGACCTCTTGCACTAGTCAACACTGTTGTGGACCCCACGCTGGACCAGCTGCACTAGACAGGAATTGTTACACCCGTCGATGAAAAGACTTCAAACAGCGTAACTGCATGATTACAACGAAACTTCGTTGTAATAAAAGCTTTAGTGTTTACAAGTGTGTTTTCACACACTTGTCAACTTGTTGCCTCGTCCACCAGAATTACTTGTGTTCACATGGTGAAATGTGAACAATGTTACCTGTGAATAACTAAAGTGTAACGAACACTTGTCAGTGCTTAATAATAAATCCACATGGAGGCAGAAACTCAGGAGATTAATTGAATTGTATATTTCGACCCCCTTCTGGAGGTCGAAGTGTTACCTGTGTTCATATGTAGAAATGTGAACAATATTACCTGTGTTCACGTGTAGAAATGTGAAAAGTGTTACCTGTGTTCACACGTAGGAATGGGAACACTGTATCAAGTTTTCAGAGCACATATAATATTGAGTACAGTAGTGTATTAGCATTAGATTCTCTCTTCCTTTCATTTTCATTTTACTTTCTTTTCTGACCCCGGTCATATTCTTAGCCTTATTCTTCTCTTCTTAATAATCCTTCTTATACGCCTACTCTTTCCCTCTCCTGTTGCTATTTCTCTTGCTGCTTTACTTGCTGTTGAGCTTGGTCTTTCAGCCAGGAAAACACTGTATGGGGCAGCATAACTACATTGACCGTGATGCTGTGAATGACACAGTAACTTTGGATTAGTTACCTGCGAAGATAAAACATGATGTATAACTGTGGTGAGCCTCTTATCCCTGGCTGTCTCCGTCACCATCCTCACCACTAGTGCCTCCGCCGCCGCCACCACCACCACGCTCGCCGCCACCACCACTACCACCACCATCGCCGCTGCCGCCGCCGTCACCATCACCGCCACCGCCGCCACCACCACCACCACCATTACCAGCCTGGGCATTATGTAGATTAGACAATAGATTAAAATATTGCCTCTGTCCACCATCAAGAGTCATGCAGTATAATTTGGAGAGAGAGAGAGAGAGAGAGGGTAGGTATAAAGGAAACAGAAACAGCGAGAGGAACTAACTCACTGCAACAATAACACTACACAGAGCATCAGTTAATTAATGCCTGATGTGACCCAGGTGTAAGATGTTTGTGTGTGTACTCACCTATTTCTGGTTGCAGGGGTCGATTCACAGCTCCTGGCCTCGCCTCTTTGCTGGTTGCTACTAGATCCACTCTCTCTGATCCATGAGCTCTATCGTACCTCTTCTTAAAGCTATGTATGGATCTCTTCCACTATATCACTCTCCAGATTGTTCCACTTCCTGACAACTATATAATTGAAGAAATACTTCCTAACATACCTGTGACTCATCATAGTTTTCAACTTCCAGTTGTGACCCCTTGTTGCTGTGTCCTGTCTCTGAAATATTCTGGCTCTATCCACCATGTCAGTTCTTCTCAGTATTTTGTGTGTTGTTATCATGTTGTCCGTATCCCTCCTGTCTTCCTGTGTTGTTAGGTTGATTTACCTTAACCTCTCCTCGTAGCTCCGTGATTAGTCTTGTTGTAAACCTTTGCACTTTCTCTAATTTCTTGACGTGCTTGACCAGGTGTGGGTTCCACACTGGTGTTGCATACTCCAATACGGGCCTGACGTACACGGTGTACAGAGTCTTGGAATGACTCTTTACTCAGGTGTCGAAACTCTATTATTAGATATGCCAGGCGCCCATATGCTGCAGCAGTTATTTAGTTGATGTGCACCTCAGAAAATGTGCTCAGTATGATACTCACCTTATGATCCTTTTCGTTGAGTGAAGTTTGCAGCGTTTGGCCCCCTAGCCTGTACTCCGTCTGCGGTCTTCTTTGATCTTCCTCAGTCTTCATGACTTTGCACTTGGTGCAGTTAAACTCCAGGAGCTAATTGCTGGACCAGGCTTGCAGCCTGTCCAGATACCTTTGTAGTCCTATCTGATCCTCATCCGCTTGAATTCTACGCATTAGCTTCGCATTCTCTGCAGACAGGGATACCTCTGAATCTATCCCTTCCGTCATGTCATTCACATATATCAGAAACAACGCCGGCTCTAGGACTGACCCTTGTGGAGCCCCGCTCGTCACATGCGCCCACCCTGACACCTTGTCACGTACTATCACTCGTTGTTCCTTTCCTGTCAGGTGTGTGTGTTTGAGACTGTAGACATTAAGTTAATCTCCTGTAGCCCGCATCTGAACCACATATTGACTTACATTCTGACTCCTAAGTGTCTTGAAGTGGATGGTAATTACCATTCAACAAGTGCTTGAAGCTTGCTTCCACTACTTCCTCCCAAGTGCATGCAACGCACTCATTAAATTTTGTCATTATTATTTTAAATAAATTGGTTAGACTTTATAACTTATTGGTAAATGTATTTATGTTTTCGACAAAAAGCGGGACAGACAAAGCGAGAGACAGCAACAGACAGACAGGAACAGACGAGAGAAGGATAACGAAAAAAAATTACTTCAAACTCCTTATTTTTTTCCTGGGCAGTAAATTCCAGGCCACACAGAAAAACTCAAGAGCATGTTAATTCCGGGAGGCTGTTTGATATTCTGGTGAGGCAACCTTGGCTCGCCTTCACCCTCACTACCTTCCTCACATGCCCCACCTCCTGTACTATCACCTACTCCAGGACCATCCCCCACATCCATCGCCAACATCCAATGCCCCCAGTACCTACACCAGTTTTCCCAAACTTCCCAACCTCTTCATTCACCACCCTCATACTTATACGCCCTAAACTCGATTTCCCAACGTCGACCTTTGCCATCCTACTCACCGACCCGCACTCTTTCCCAAGCATCACCTCCCCGATGATAGTGGTGATGATAGTGATGATAGTGATGGGGATGAGAGCAGAGATGATAATGACGATATATATGTATGTACCTTCCTATCCCAATCCCTTATCTCAAAATCCCCTTATTCCCCTGAAACTTTCATCTAACCCCATACTGCCTTTTCTTAATCCCAAAGATTCCATAAACAATCCCCCCTCGCCAGTAAATTACCCCATCCAGTTTTACCCGCTAAAATTATATTTTGTTTAAAATTCATAAATATAGAGTATACGTACGTGAAATAGATTTTAAAGAACTTTTCATATTTAAAAAAAGAATAGAGAACCACACACAATCTCATTGCCTAACCAATCCACTTCCATCTACACCTTCTCCCAACTACTTACTAATCATTATTCCCTACTACCAGACCACGAACAACCCCATTCTCAGTCCTTCCCTAATTCTCAAAAATAAATAAATAAATAAAGAGGTGGCACAGATGAGCCCATCAAGAGCACACACTCACAAGGAACTATGGACTTTAAACAATGAGACTGTTCACAGCTTAGAGGAGGAAAAATTCTTCATGGCGGAGTTCAAGAGTGTCGACATAATTGTAAACACACCAGTGAGATCAAAGACAGAACAGTGGAATACATGCCTTATGCAGTAGTACTCACTGAGATCAAACTTTAAAGCGCAATAACTGACTCCATCTTTGTTGATGGAGACCACATGTTGAGGAAAGTTAGAACAAACAGGGGAAAAAAAGGAACGGTGACTTTGATGGTCAAAATTCAGTGGTGGCTCCGAGTAATACACATTCCGAAATCCCAGGGAATTCACAGACTATCCGGTGTGATAACCAGAGAAACTGTTGTAGTTATTGCAGTAATATACAGCCGAGGTACTGGATTTGTATGCAAGCATTGACAAGGTGCAGTAAAGAATAAAAAAATCACAAATAACCTGCACTTAGAAGAGGAAATTTATGACGACGTTTCGGTCCGGTACTGACCGAAACGCTGTTATAAGTTTCCTTTCTTCAGTGTGGGATATTTGTGATAGGTGCAGTAAATGCAGTGGATACTTTTAATGACCACTTTGTTAGGAAATAAGTCTTAACTAAATACAGGAAAGCCGTTAAAAGTACAACGTATTACCCACGGGGGATTCATAAAAGTACTTGATAAAGTACCAATAAAGACTTCCCTGCATTTTAGTGCTTTACCAACCATGTTAATAAGAGTTCCACTGCATTCAAATGTCATTTACTTCACCAGGATGCATCCCACTGTAAAACAAGACAATACCCGACAGGAATATAACGGAAACAACAGAGATGTAATAAATATAAGAGGGAGTAGCGCACAAAGCAACGAGGACATTTGTTTTACTGGTGATTGAACCACAACAACAGTATGAACTGGGAGGACTGGGAATCCTCTCACTCGTGGTCGTATAAATGAAAAGTTACTGGAGAAATTTACTAAAAATTTCCAAAGGCAACATGTCAAAATAACAAGCTTATTTATGTAGAGAATCTAAACCGAGTAAGACTTCCATAAACTGTAAAGCGACTTTAGCCGATTAGAGAAATAGTACCTTTGATACCGTTGATATACTTTTGATGAGCTTTGTGGGTTTTTCTACTCCCGGAGCCCGGCCTTGGGTCAGGCTCGTCTGGTGTTTACCTGGTCAACCACGCTGTTGCTGCTGGCGGCCCGCTGCTCATCCCAAATAAGCGCAATTAAAAGGGGTTGAAAATGCAAAGAAATCAGGCAGTGTACCATACGGGGGAATAGCAACAAGAGAATTAAACCATTATACTTTGACCTTTATCTGCGAGAAATATACAGGTATCAACATCACCACAACTGTTACCTAAGTTCCCATAATCTGCATAATATTGGCGTGTATGTTAGCGAACTTAATGAAGGCACTGCAGAACATTAATATGGACACTTTCAAAACCCTTTATACAGTTTGTATATTGGCATAACCCTGTCACCTAATCAGAAGATGAAGACAGCGATATCTCAAAGATTTTCTACAAAGGTGTTAAGGAATCTGAGGATCAAAGCTTCGAAGACAGTGAATGAATTAAAGGGAAGAAAAGATCACATCGTCTAGGATATACTCATTGGAACAAACAAGGGACACACTGACAGGATTTTCGCAGCAGAATTCTAATGTAGGTATGATAGAGACTAAGAGGATAGGAACGAATTTAAGTTGTCGATTCAGTAAGAAACTGGGCTAAGAAGTGGAACTTGACCCTCGTAGGGACAGATCGGTGAGTACACTAGCACTCTTCCTTCTCGGTTGTTTCCCAATCCTTTTAAATCGTCGTAATGTGTTTGCGTGGGGGTGATTTTTTTTATATACAAGTGACTGTAATACAGATATATTTGACAGCAGCAGCAGAGTCAGTGGCCCCAGGTCGACTATATACCTGCGTGGAAGTCAAATTACCATGACCCCTTGATGGTTACGCTGTAATTAATTCATGACAGGTGTTCTCGGGGGAAGGAGAGTGACTTGGGTTGTGGGGTGTGTAAGAGAAGATGAGGATGTGAGGGATGGTGAACATATGAGAGCAGTGATATGGAGGCTATCAGCTGAGAACTGCTACTCCCTGATTACTGATATTTTTTATACCCTGTTAGATGAGGTCTGGTTAATAAAGCAGAAGGATCTACCAACACCCATCCCTGTCCTCCATTTCCCTTGGCTACACAGTTTTCATGACCTTGCACTTGCTAGGTGTGTGTGTGTGTGTGTGTGTGTGTGTTTTATTATTGTTGGAGGGTGGATATGAAGAGCATTTTTAGACGTAAGTGCTTTCGCATCCAGCAGGCGTGTGTGAACGTGTTAGATCATCGTAAGTAGAGACAAGAGGTTTAAAGGATTTATGAAGGGGTTCAGAGAAACCGGTTAGTCGGATCTGAATAGTGGATGTGGGATGTACAGCATGTGCACTCTGAAGAAGAGCTGGGGGGATGTTGCATTTCGGAGGATCACTTGAATTGTAATGTCTACGCGCTTCTAACTGGTCAGGTTTTGAATGAATGATAGTTATTTTTTTTGGGTGGGTTACCCTACCTTGGTGGTAAAAAATAATGTTGCCAAGTAATTGTCTAACTGTATCTTATAAGGTTATATTTTATTTGTGCTTGCATTATTGGAGGGGTAAACTTAGTGGTCTATGATCAGTGGAAAAATTATATAACCTCGATTGTATTAATTTTTTTCCTCTTGAGCTTATACCTTTGTATTGACATATTGCCTTACATTTGAAATATCTTTTTTATTTAGTGTTTTACCTGTGAGTGGTTTCGAGGGCTCTTATCATCGCAGCCCGCCCGACCTGAAGTCCCTGTTGACCACCTGGACAACTAGGCTGTTTTTATGCTAGCTGCCTGTAGGCCTACGTACTCATCACAGCCCAACTGATCAGGCACTTTTAACTATTTTCTTCAGAAACTTAAAGGTCTGAATGAGATTGTCTTATTATTCCCTAAGGGAAAAGTTCAGTATTTTGAGTTCGTTTTCAATATATTGTATGTAATTTGGAGACCAGTTTGTATACAATATATTGTAGTTTGAGAAGGAAGTAGTGGTGTCAACATCGTTTCTAATCTTTCGTACTCTTAAATTTCTGGTTGTGTAATAAGTCATCTAGTTACTGGTGTCAAGACAGATTAGATTTTGCCGCGGAAGTGGCTAGTTTGTGTACCACATATCCATCCTGTGGACGGTATCGCAAGAGCATATGGAGACACAAAAAGCCTAGGAACTAAGCTCCAAAAGGGTTTACAGGAGTATATTTGGATTTATTTTTACAGTTCTCTTATTTGTTGCAAGCAAATTTAGGAAACTTGCTTAATATATCTGGTATCTTACTTTCGTGTGCTTCAGGATAGTGCTAATGACTGCTTCAGTCTTTCTCTCTTTTATCTTGTGTAGCGGCTTAACGGGGATTATATATTAATGTTTTAACGGTGTATTAATCTGCATTTCTCTACATTGAATTTAATTTTCCCCATCTCCGACCACAGCTCTAAATTAGTCATTCAATCATAATTTTTGAACAGTCAGCCACAGAAGCGACGTTTTGTCATGTGGTGGTTGATGAGGGCTGGTAGTTGTTGACGAACTTTGTGTTTATTGTTAGCCATGTTTAGGATTTATGCCAATTATTTTGAATCCACTAGGGGAATTTGCCTCCACTCCCTCTCAAAAGCTTGTTCTGCGTTTATATGTTCTTATACCGAAGAAGAGAGAGAGTGTGTTAAGTTAGTGGAGGGAGTGTGTATGTGTACTCTCCTATTTGTACTCATCTATTTGTGGTGTGTGTGTGTAGGTGAGTGAGGGTTTAGTGGGAGCAGTCACACTAACACTGGCTAGTTCAGATGGCCATGCCATCTGAACTAGCCAGCTGATAATGAAATTGTGGTGAGAGTGTATCGGAGCAAAAGTATATGGCAGCCTGGCCTCAGGCCGGGCTACGGATGTAGAAGAGCCCCTGAAAACCAGTCACAGGTAAAGTGGAATGTGAAGAGTGGACGGACGGAGCGAAGGTCTGAAGTTGTCTGTCAATCCTGGAAGGAACCAGAGAGAGGCAAAATCAGCCAAAGTCTCATTTTGGAGTTGACGGCGATGGCTTGAGATTTAGGTTAGCAGATGGAAAAGGTGGAGGTTACCCGGACGCGCTTTTGGAGGTCATCGCCCCCGCTGCTAGCCCACCACCCGACAATGTATGCATTACAGCCCGGCAAATCACGAACTCTTATGAGAAATCTGTCAAATACCCTCTTGAAGACAGCTAGTTGGTAATCTTCCTTATGCATGAGGGGAGGGTGCTGAGTTCTCTCTCAATGTACTCATCGCTCTCTGCTTTTCATCGGCTTTCAAGCCTTTTATGAGGAAGAAGTGGAGGAAGAGGAGGTTGAGAAGGAAGAATATCGTACATGACACAACACCTGGCTTCTCACGTGAGCTGTGTGTACAAGAAAACGTCACCACACACCGTCACATTCACACGCAGGTAATCCAGCGTGGGCCCCTCATGAGAATCTATGAGGCGACCCCCACGAGGCAGTGAGCGGGTGTCCCATGCCGCGTCAACTCTTAACAACCACTACCCACCACACACTTCCCCAGGCACCAGCCCAACATTTCTTTTGTGATGATGATGATATACTTTGCAAGAAGCACCACACAAACAGGAAACTACAGGGGACGAGAAAGCTTACTTCTTGTCCTCTTGCATGCTTGCATGCCTGCCTGCCTGCCTGCCTGCCTGCCTGCCTGCCTGCCCTGCCTGCCTGCCAACCTGCTTGCCTTTCGGTATCACTCCAGCCTACCTTCCTGACTCCTTCCTGCCTGCCTTTCTATATCACTCTCGCTTACTTTCCTAACTTACTCCTGCCAGACTGTCCGCCTTTCTGTATCACTCCTGACTGCCTTCTAGCTCTCTCCGGCCTGCCTTCCAGCCTCACTCCTGCCTGGATACCTCTCTGCCTGCCTACTTCCTTTCTACCTACCCGCGGGAATTTCCAGGTGCATTTATTCCCTCGGGCACCTCATACCATATTCATGACGCTGCAATAACGCTAAGTTGTCTAGATGTTATTTTTCCCTCCATGGCTGTGTGAGAGTTCTGTCGAGTCTCTGCTTGTTTGTTTCAAGGAAGAAGAATGTGTACTCACCTAGTTGTACTCACCTAGTTGTGGTTGCAGGGGTCGAGACATAGCTCCTGGCCCCGCCTCTACACTGGCCGCTACTGGGTCACTCTCCCTGCGCCATGAGCTTTATCATACCTCTTCTTAAAGCTATGTATGGAACCTGCCTCCACTACATCGCTTCCCAAGCTATTCCACTTCCCGACCACTCTGTGACTGAAGAAATACTTCCTAACATCCCTGGGATTCATCTGAGTCTTCAACTTCCAACTGTGACCCCTTGTTGCTGTGTCCCATCTCTGGAACATTCTGTCTCTGTCAACTTTGTCAATTCCTCTCAGTATTTTATATGTCGTTATCATGTCCCCCCTATCTCTCCTGTCCTCCAGTGTCGTCAGGTCGATTTCCCTTAACCTCTCTCCGTAGGACATACCCCTTAGGTCCGGGACTAGTCTTGTTGCAAACCTTTGCACTTTCTCTAGCTTCTTTACGTGCTTGGCTAGATGTGGGTTCCAAACTGGTGCTGCATACTCCAGTATGGGCCTAACGTACACAGTGTACAAGGTCCTAACATCCCTGTGACTCATCTGAGTCTTCATGTTCCAGCTGTGACCCCTTGTTGCTGTGTCTCATTTCTGGAACATCGTGTCTCTGTCCACCTTGTCAATGCCTCTCAGTATTGTATATGTTGTTATCATGTCCCCCCTCTCTCTCCTGTCCTCCAGGAGAGAGAGGGTCGATTTCCCTTAACCTCTCCTCGTAGGACATGTCCCTTAGCCCCGGGACTAGTCGCGTTGTAAACCTCTGCACTGTGTGTGTGTGTGTGTGTGTGTGTGTTTTCGCGCGCTCTCGCGCCTAAGTACATATTTGCCTGTTTGAGTCGGTGTGTTTTTAGCAAAGTTATTTATTAATAGAATGTATTACCATATATATATGGTATTTGCGTTGCGTTTATGTCTGTATTATGTGTGTGTGTATGTAAGTAAATGGGATATTACATATAAGGTAAACCTTTCGATCATGTGCACAACCTGCTACTTCCACCCATATAAACAACCATACGGCACTGCTCCCCCCGGACCTTCCAGCGTGTTCCTGGGTTATTAAACAAAGCTGAGCACGGCAGGGTGCTGCTACCCTAATCCATATGATAGTTAATTAGTGGGAACAAAAACTTACTGTTTCCCTGTCGTATTTATCACACAGCATGGGTTTCTTACATCATGTAATGAAATCATGTAGTGAAATCTGTCAGTCAGAGGTGGGAAACTTCGGTAAGGGAATGAGGATTTCGTCAAACATTCCTCTGTAGGTTCGTGAATTACGCTCCAGCAGAGCTGGAGTTAGTATTGCCTAGGAATAACCATCTCGCACTCAGGGAATGGAGGGTTCTAGGGAGGATGAACTGTGGGATGCTCAGAGGGAGGAGATTGGGAGGAGGAGGAACAGAAACATATGTCACCCCTCACCTAGGGGAGTAGACTTGAATGCCTGACTGGTTCGTTCCCCTGATATGAATATTCAGCAGTTGACTACGGACATGGAAACAAGAGGGAAATAACCCAGAGAGAGACGTACAAACATAGTCGACCAGGCAGACAGACGAACAGATGGATAGTGTGACAGGAGTGAGAAGGACTTAATCATATTTTATTGAAGAGGTAATTTATAGGTGTATGGTATATTTAATTGTAAACAACTTACATAGAGCATACAGAAGTAGCTTGAGAATTCGTTCCAAATGATAAAAGATAAATAAATGATCGCTGATGTTGATATCTTGATAGAGCACAGTCGTGCACTCTGATGGCTGCAGTGTCAGTGAAATAACGGAAATGAAATTGGCTTCATCTACTAACTGTTGCCACATAATAGGTTCAACAGACCGACTGCTCTGGGACCTTTATTAACGGTTATTTAGTAACGGTTCATTTAGGTTACCTTTATTTGTGGCGGGTTGGTGTAGCAAGTAAACAAGAAGAACGAGAGTGTAGAGTGCGTTGTTTAAATAAAATGCTGTCATTTGTTTATATTATTGTCTCAGAAGTTGTATTTATGAGTGATAGTATTAAACTTTAATCTGTAGTTGATGTCCATCTCCCGGCTCTTGCTTTTTTTTTTGTAACATAGAACATTAATCATAGAGAGAGCCACCTCGCCTGGGCCCACAGACTGTCATGGGATTAATGGAGAAATTGGATCTTTCTTACTATTACCTCAGACTACTTTAACAGTTTTTGAAACTAGCCATGGAGGCTCACTATCTGGATCTGGATCTTTTATCTTGTCAGCGAACTGGTCGGCAAGTAGGTCAACTTGTTTTTGATACCTATTAGCGACACTTTTCATTCTCTTCGTGTAGAAGTAAGATTGTGATATCGGTGAACATCCTTGTTGTTGGTATAAGGAAACCATGTTTTACCACCTCCAGATGTCTTACGGCAGCGAGTTCCAAACGAGGACTGAACTTAAGACGTAGTCACGTATTACCTGATTAACGTACCTGGAGTCTGATATCCAGGATGTGAGTGGTAAATGTTTCCTTGGTAGTTATCATCACCCTAAAACAGCCACTTGTGTGGCTGCAAGTTTCATTGTCTGGCCATCATAGTAAGTATAACCTGGTGACAAATAAGACCATGTAGCCAAGGGATCTGCAGGTAACTTTGTTCGCATGTAGATGTCTCGCTGTTGAGTCCACGAGAGATACAGATAGACGTGGCAAGAATTTTTCATACCTTTTTTTTTACATTGAAAAGTGTGAAGATTCTCTCTCTCTCTCTCTCTCTCTCTCTCTCTCTCTCTCTCTCTCTCTCTCTCCCAGTCAACGTTAGTGTATCACATTGGTTAAAATTGTCAAATGTGACTCTGGAATGAAAAGTTCGAGTAATGATTCCTGTCTTTATTTATAAGCTAAGAGCTGTTACATCAGTTCATTGGAAAGCCTTTTTATTGTTATGAAACATGTAAATATGAAACAGGGTGAAATTGGAGTCATCTGTGGGCCAGCAATTTCATTTGATCAACCGACTTTATTTCGTTGATATCATTATCCTGTACGAACATGTTCCAGACTCGTGTCATCCTAGGAATATGATCTCAGATGAAATGATGTTCTGGAGAAGGGTACAACCAAAGTGAAGTTGCTGCTTGCTGCCCGTCTTGTTGTGTAGAAGCTCACTTATCGCTGTTCTCGAAGTGGAGCCAAGTATGGTACTTTGATAATATTGGCCTTGTACGTACATAACAGTAAGGCCACCCACATTCCTCCGGTGTTGAAGACTGCTGAAATGACAAATCTGCCCAGGCAGGAGATGAGTAGTCTTGCTCTGTTCTCTGTTCTGTCAAGAAGCGACAGTTGAGACAGAGGGCAGGCAATCCAAGAAAGTGGAGCATACTCAAGGTGTGAGCGTACTTGTGCCTCGTACAGAATTTTGCAACCTCTACTGTCGAGCAGATGCGAGATGCATCGAAGTGCTCTAAACTTCCTGGCCGCCTTGTTTGCAAGATTTACAGCGTGGTTCTTCTTGGTCAGTTTGGAGTCATATTTCACTCCAAGGATGTCAGCTTCATTCTTACTACTGCTCCAAAATTACCATCATGGTGCCTAGAGACCATCACCATTTGTGCTTTCTCGGGAGCAAATGTGACCTAGCATCGTTTACCCTTGGCTGATATAACTGTAAGCTGATGATTGATGTAATTTAGAGCTTAGAACTCTCTTGCTCGTCATCCAGTTTCATTGTACCATCCTCCATATTCCAGTATCATTTTCTAAAGTGTCCAGTATCCTGGTACAAAGCAGAACCCTTCCAATTCCCTCTCAGGCATTCTCCCCAGTTCACCCCTCCCTCCTTCGCATTTCTCTCCCTCCCCCTCCCTCACCATCATCCAGCATGGGGTACCTCCGCTCCGTAATGAGAAACGTACCCCGGGGAATAGCCAGTTCTCCGCTACCTCTTCATCCCACCGGACAGATGGATCTATCCCGCCTTGTCCTGACACTCGCCCTTGTGGTTGTCATCTGTAAGAACGAGTTTCGCACCTGTGGCGGTACTGGTTGGGATAGGTCTGTCATGTTTCTGCCCTTCCCAGCGTCAGGAGGCGAGGTCTAAAGCCGGAGAATATTGTGAATTGTGAGAAGAACCCTACTTTCAGCTTTTATAAGCTAACACCGAAAAGAGCAACTGTGTATGTGTGTGTGTGTGTGCGTGTGTGTGTGTGTGCGTGTGTGTGTGTATGTTTGTGTGTGTGTGTGGGTGTGGGTGCATTTTTGTTTGTATTCGTGTACTTCCATAGTTGGGGTTCGAATCTCAGCTAGTCCCCCGCCTTTTAACTGTTTTCGACCTATTTCACTAGTTCCCTTCCCTGAGGACCTTATAATACTTGTTCTTAAATCTTTGTATGGAATTTGGTTCATGGTTTAAGCCACTGCATTTCCTAATTTCCTTTTATATTATTTTCATCTAATTTCCGTCTATGTCCTTATCCCCGATTCTTTCTTATGCTGTGGGTTAATCCACTAAGCTTCTGGACCAGTCTTGTTTAGAACCGATGGATTTTCTGTATTTTTTCAGATATGCTTGATATTTTGTCACTTCCGGGCAGGTGCTAAATATTGTGACAGGTAGGATATATAGAATACTGAATGATTCCTTAAGGTTCTTGAATGCCGTTCTTTAATTTGCTAGGTGTGCATAACGCTGACGACACAATTATGTTGTTAATCAGCGCCTCCGTCAATATCACTGTCACTGCTGGGTCAGGTTACCTATCACATTTTTCGGCATAAATAGCAGCGCAAATTTCTCTTTCGTCAAAAATTTGTTTCTATTTGTAACGTTAAGGACTTGACGCCGCCAAGACACTTTTATTTGTGTGACTTATGTCCTTTGACTTAAAGCGACTTATAGAAATGGCTTGCGCTGCTATTCATGGACTTAAACCATCACTGTTGACGCCACCGCTGCTGATGCTTTTGACGCTTCAACCTGTGCCTTTCACACCTCTCTCTCTCTCTTCCATCGCAGCCGCAGCCGCCGCCACTGACTCCTCCGTTGTGTGACAGCATTAAGCTTGGATTTAATCCTGAATACGGTTTGGAGCGCGATATTTTTTGTCTTATATTGTGATATGTTCATTGTATTGTGTCGGTTCCTATGTTTTGGTAGCTGCGATAGGCATTGGTAATTATAACGTGTTCAGTTTGTTGCATTTTAATACTGGAGATTTTTTTAATGTTAGCATCTTTTCTCGTGAATAGTGCTGAATAAGAGAATTGTTCAAGCGCTTTGTAAATTATACATATCACCCACCTCCTGTAGCATGCTCAGTACTATGCTTACCCCAAACTCAGTTTCCTTCTTCAAATTTGCAGCCTATCTGACCCCCCCTTTCTTAAGTCTATAATCTATATAATGTCTTCTTTCTATTTCCCATTTTTTTCATAACTCTGCATTCACTGGGGTTGAATTTCAGTATCTGTTCTCTGACTTTTCATATAATCTATTTAATATGTATTGAAGTTTCCCCTACATTCAGATTTTTTTTCGTTTATTTTACTTCACCCACTTTCTCTTTTGTGAAATGTATAATTAAGAACAAAAGGTCAAGTTAGACAATCAGGCAGTAACACGCCTGTCAATGAGGTGCATGAGGAGAAATGGAAAACATAAAAAATTGAACCTGTGTTTTTCTTGGTGCGAGAATGTTCTTCATTCTGATACGTCCTCTCTAACTATCAGTGTCGTCTCTTCTGGTATTGTATATATAACTCCTTTCCTGTTATCCCCTCCTGCTCTTCTTTATAACTCAGGCTGTGGTATGATATAGTATCAAGTCAAGACTAAGTTTATAAAGTCTACCTACCCACCCTTTTCTTTCCTGTTTTCTCTCCCTTTCTCCGTAGTAGAAGACCAATAAGTTTGTAGGGAGAGGACTTTCATTTCCCAAATCTTTTTTATTTTTAATCTGCATCTATCTACATAGTCATTGTCCTGATGATATCCATTGTCATAGATAACGTGCACATATGGATGAAGGTCTGAGGTTAGTGTTCAGAAGGTTCGATGTGCAATAAAGAAAATTATTGGAGAGATGAAATAGGAAAGTGCAACGGAGACTAGACAACATCCACACCATGAGAAGACAATGAAAAATAAGAGGAAAAAGAGAAGGAATCTCTCTCTCTCTCTCTCTCTCTCTCTCTCTCTCTCTCTCTGCAACACCTTACAAGTAGTTGCAAATTGGAGGCGGCGGTAGTGGTCTTTCATATGTAAAACAAAGAGGCTATCATGAACAAGGGGCTGGATAGGAGGAATGAAAGGCCAACAGAAGGGACCAGCAGGAACTAGGAGCAAATATCCATCAGGTGCCATCACGAACAAGGAACCAACAGGTCCCAGCAGTAACAAGGAACCAACAGGTGACAGCAGTAACAGTAAACAAAAGCTATCAGGTGCTAACAGAAACAAGAAAAAGAAAGGCATCAGGTGATAGCAGAAACAACGATGCATCAGGTGCCAGCAGGACAAAGGAACAAATTGGCATCAGGTGCCAGCAACAGCATAAGACCAGCAGGACCAAAGGCGCAGCAGAAGCAGGAGTCGTGTTTCCAGAGGTGTTACTACTTGCATGTCTGGTCCCTCATTTGCATTTAGTTTGAGCTAAATGGAATCATATTAGCGCCGAGCGGACCAGGTCTGCTCCTGAGAGCAGCCTCCACCAATATACGCCAACACGGGAGAAATATTCTTTACGTCGAGTGTAGTAACTCCGGCGAAGACGAAGGTGTCACTGCACTATTAATGGGACGGCATTTCATTGGTGATTTACAGCAGTTGATATTTTTATCGCATTTATTGGTTCAAAGAGCGGTGTGTTTATCGAACCGACGAGAAATCATGATTCTGTTTTGCATAATTCGGCGATTTAACATAGTAATTTAGAGTATTTCTTCGATTTCCTGAGGAATCTTGCGTAATTCCTCGATTTACATAGTATGTAATTTTACGTGGATTTCGTTTAGGGATTTTTTTTTGTGTTTGTCTTTCGTAAAGCTTTGTCCATTACTAATGTGTAAACACTACCCCGTCTCCCCAGAAAATAAAAATATTTCGGGAGCTAGAAATAAAGTGAGCCAGTCAGTTATTACTCAACTATCCATATCTGCAGGATGAGAACCTTAACCATTCACCTTACCATTCACCTTAACCATGCACCTTAAAAATGTCTCTTCAGGTAACTCTAGAGTTGTTTCACAATACATTTTGATAACACTTTGTATGGAGCATCTGTATATGGTATTGTTGTATGTAAGCCAGTAGTGTTACTACTGTTTGTTGACATTGTCTTGCGTCGGAGAATGAAATTGTGGAAAATGAGAGGGAAGTTTTGATGTCTCCAGACGACCAGTTCAATGAATAGCCGATAAGGAATTGTCTTGACAATAGTGAACAGTGGCTAGTGTGCGCCACTCTTCTCCCATCCTCTTTTTCCTCCTTTGTTTTTTTTTTTCCTTTCCCCCTTTCCACCCTCTACCTCTTTCCTTAGTTCTTCCATCCTCTTCCCTATCCTCTTTACATCTCTCCTCATTCCCTTCCCTTCTCCCCCCTCCCCTTCTTCCCTCTCCTCCCCTCTTATATCCTATTACCAAGGGGTCTGATCTTTGGTGTTGGTTGGATGAAGGACAGAATGCTACTACCTCCTGGCGGGATGAAATACCAGATCCTCTACACTTGTGGTATGTGAAGTTACTCTTTCATTTCTCCATTGTTCACCCTCAAATTTTCCTCTCCTCTTCTTTCCCCATCTTTAGATCCTTCTTGCTGCTCCCTTCCCTTTCATGTTCTCTCATCCCCCCTATCTTCCCTCATCATCTCCCTCCCTTTACCCTTCCCTCATCACCAACTTCTCTGGTGGAATATGATATTAGATTTTCTTTCTTATGTAAATTAAACTTTAAAAGTCTAGTTTCCAGATGGAATAAATTGATGGATGTTCTTAAACAAGTGGACTAAACTAAATTTTTTATGTCAAGTGGATTAAAATAATTTACTGTATCTCTTTATCTAAGCCGAATAAAGTAGAGTTTTTCAAACAAAAGTTGTATAAAATAATGCCTATTCTTACCTGCTTTAATACCTCTTGACCGATTGCGAGGGTTAATCCATTTTTACAGCCCATTCCGTAGTGTCTGCATTCGTGTTATTACGATTTCGTGAGTCATGATGGTGGTTTTGATAGGACTTGAGCTAGAGTTCGTCACAGCCACGCTGTGGGAGATTCATTTGTAAAAAACTTGCATTTGTGGTCACAGTGGTGCCCATGCTAACTTCCGTGTGGTGTTGGATGAATCTTATTGTAACCAGCTGGCCGAGTGGCTTACGCACTGACCTGGAGTTTTACCACTCATTTGCCATGGGTTCAATCCCCGCTCTTTCCGTGGTTTGCTAGGCTTCCTTGCTGATTACCTGTTCCATCAAGCTGTTGTCATCAGCGGCCTGCTGGCCCGTATAGCCATCAGAGCCTGGTTGATATGCAACTTCGAGAGTAAATATTTTTTTTTTTTTTGGGGAGGGAAGAAGTACGGGGATTCGATCTGGCAGATGCAAGGTTCTAGTTTTCATTGAGAGGCGTGATGGATGTTTGATCTGGTTAACGTGACTCTCTAGTGGTGTCGCAGTGCCCTCAAATGTGGGCGTGAAGCCTCGACAGCCCACTCCACCCTCTGGGCGTGAAGCCTCGACCGCCCACTCCACCCTGTGGGCGTGAAGCCTCTACCTCCCACTCCACCCTATGGGCGTGAAGTCTCTACCTCCCACTCCACCCTGTGGGCGTGAAGCCTCGACCGCCCACTCCATGTGGGCGGTCGAGTGTCTGCGGTCCGTGTCTGCAGATTTGTTTTAATTGCTTTATGAATAATTTCTTTTTAATTTATCATGTGTAATTGTGTGTGTGTACGATGTGGGGAGGTGTGGGTGGGTGGGTTGGGGAGGTGTGGGTGGGTGGGTTGGGGAGGTGTGGGTGGGTGGGTTGGGGAGGTGTAGGTGGGTGGGTTGGGGATATAGCGGGGAGGAGGAAAAAGATGGCGGGCGAGAACAGCGGATTTGGCGGGGAAGAGCAGGGAAATTGGAGGGGAAGGGTGGAAGAGGGAAAGGGTAACTGAATGATGGATAGTATTGGGAAGAAATATGCAAAAGAGAAAGAGGTGCTATAGAAAGGAGGAAGAGGAGGTAATGAACATAAGGTTTGGAGAAACGAGTGAAGTGGAAGAGGAGGCGACTGGGAAGGAAATTGAAGGTTGAAGAAAGGTTGAAAAATGTGAGGGTTCACAAAGGGAGGGAGGGAAAAAGATAGACAGACAGACAAACAGTGTAACTTAAGTAAAAATGGGAAAGGAAAGATACAGTATGTAAAGTAGTGATGAGGGAGGATAAGATGATACTGAAACATTAATATAAATTACATTGGGAAGGCGTGGGTTAAGCAGAGGAGCGATATAATAGGTATAGGAGAGATGAGAATAAAGGAGAGAGGGGAGAGAGAAAAATAGGTGAAGTAGGAGAGATGTGTGTACGGGATGGAAGGTGAGTGGTGGGTAGAGAGAGGGGTGGTGAAAGTGAAAGTGTGATAAACGACAACAGTGCAAACAATGCCACCGCTGCATCTTCCACCATCATCAACAACTACAACAACCAACACCACCACCACCACCAACCACCGCCACAAACACCACACAACATTACCGTAATTGTTCGTCTACCACAAGCTCCGTACAGTCACTTAAAGTCAACATCTTTACACAAAATCTTATGTAT
Organism: Cherax destructor; assembly: GCA_009830355.1. NCBI lineage: Eukaryota > Metazoa > Arthropoda > Malacostraca > Decapoda > Parastacidae > Cherax > Cherax destructor. Next base: position 67,445 of record WNWK01004766.1, read on the forward strand.
AAATCATTCCAAGGCTGCAGGGAGACCAGAGGGAGTGGGGGTTGGGGGAGAGCTTTCTGCTATATTATCTTAACAATTATCTAGACAGAGCTAGACAAAATTATAGGTAACTTAGATTGTAGTCAGTACTTCAAAGGACATTGCTTTGCTATAGACTGTAAGGTCTGCTATCTTCCTTTCCCGCCTACTTCCCTAAGAACTCCTCCACTTCGTCTTCCCCTTCTTCAGCAACTCCTCCATCTCATCTTTCCCTTATCCAGCAACTCTCCCTCTTCTCCAGTAACTTCTCCCTTCCTCTCCCCCTCTCCAACAAATTTTCCTTTCTTCCTCTTCCCCCAACAACGGCTACTCTTCCCCTCCGCTCCACCATTTCTTATGATCAGGAAATGATAACGCCACACTCGACCCTAAGGAAAAAAATGGACGGATATTCAATCTCCAGAGCACTATAGACACGCAGGACGTTCTCAGCGAAATTGACCCTTCATGCAACACGAGTCAACGAGAAACTCTTTGCCATAAATTCTCCTGGGTAGGCCACTATTCATTCCTTCATTTCCTTCATCTTCCGTTCGTTGCCATTCTTTTTTGTCCTCACTTCGTAGAGGGAATAGTGTGGAATGGAAGGATATAGGAGGAGGAGTTAGTGATAAATGGTGGGGTTATCTAGCTAGTTTAATATAACATATTGAAATAGAAAAAAAGATGGAGGGGAGAGAGAGAGAAAGAGAGGCTTACTCTTCATGTTCGTATGGCTGTGACAAAGAGATACTATGATATCCTTATCGAAGGTGAATATCGTTCAAAGTACCTGCAAAAATATTTTTTACCATAAAATTGCTAAAAAATATATCTAAATAAGACATAGTGCCATACCACAGGCTGCCTGCGTTCCACGTGAAGGAGCCAGCTTGCTATGTCACACGAACATCTAAGCAATCATGGAAACAATTACAAAGAAATCGACCCAGGAACAGTTTTAGTGAGACGAGGAGGAGGATTGCAAGATATGGCAACATTGTACCACTACTTCGGAGTCATATTGGACTAGACAAACCCAGTGACTGTCTCGTACTACGCAAAACGAATTAAAATAAATACGCATCTCAGACACACTCAGATGCTGGAACATCGAATAATACTCAACAAAACGAGCAAGTGAGTGCCTCGAAGATGAGTGCCATGCCACTATATTCATGCTCACTATACATACCCTAAAGAAAAGGTGGTAGGAAATAATCCCAAAACTTCTGAAGGTTTTAAAACTTTCTAGAACAAAAAATACATAGTAATTAGAGAAACAGAAAGCATTAAAGCAAAATTGAAATAATTGCTTCAGATTTAACTGTGACCGGTTCATGCTTGTTGACCGCCTGGTCAACAAGGTTGTTTTTACTAGCGGCCAGCAGGCCCACGGCCATCACAACCTGGCACTTATAGAAGGAAGCTGCCCAGCATTTTTTGTTTTAATTTGTGGTTTCGTTCCTCAAATATTCTTGATATCTGCTGCTAGCGGATTGTCGAGGCTTGGACCACAGATGTTGACGTTGTTTTAAGTGTATCCATAGACCCTCTGATCTTCACAGAGTTCATTCCACACTTTCTCCCACATCTTTCACTCCCCTAAGTTGTTATAGCAGTGTGCAGGTTAGGGACCAGGCCTTCAAGTGTGTTCCATGTATATAATTATCAAGTATGTCCTCTCCGTTCCAGAGAAAAATCCAAGAGCTTCGAAGTATTCTCAATAGCTTATACGTTTTATTAATTTTGTGCAGTCAGTATATGATCGTGGTACATTTTCCAGCTCCGCAAGCTGTCGTGAGCATAGGATAATATCCAAAGAAATGAGAGGACAAGTAATTTAAAAAGCACCATCATTGGGCGCTGCTTTTATCGTTTTGAGAGACTAAAGTCCACTGCCAGGTTTTGTACTCAAAATACGTTTCTCCATATTCAGAGCAAATACAACCTTGCTTTTGTGAGATACTGTGTTCACTGATGTTGGTAAAAATATATATACTATTTACCTTCTGATGTAATTATAATTTCTTCATATTGAAGAACACAGTGATAACCATGCTCATGCATTTAGATCCAAAATCGTCAAAGAATAGCAAAAAAAATCCTAAAAAAAAAATTCTGAATAGGTGACGTACAACGATCTCTAAAGATTACTAATCTCACTCATTATTAAATTGTTGGATAAGATCTTAAAAGTAAGATAGCAAAACGAAGAGAATCACAACCTTTCACAACCCAGGACATCCAGGTCATTGCAAGCAACGATTGGCCGTAAACCAGGAGGTACAGTTGACAGGGACACAGAGGGCCAAGATTCCCGAAATTATTACCAGGTAGCCATCAGAGGGGTAGGTTAATAATCTTTGCGCTAGGGTGAGAATATTCACGCTTTACTAACACTTGTTTGGCAACCCCCTAAGCCTTAGCTATGACGCGAACCTCAGTCCGGCATCTCACCAGCAGAATGCGATGCCAGCACTACTATGCATATAGGAGCGGATAATGCAAATAACAATCTTCATGCTAGGATGACAGTATTCACTCAAGTGTGTTGGGGATCTGAACGAGTGGCCCCCTAACATAAAAAAAAGACATTCTCTTCCCTCAAAGAGCAATACAACTGCCCCTGTCATATTGAGGAAGGCCATAGAGGAGAAGAAATATATTTCTTTACCGTCTCTTTCTCGCTAACTCCATTTATATATATTTACTTGAGTTTGTTTCGACACAAATTGTTTTATTCAAAGGTATTTTATTCTCTCTTTGATTCGTTGATCTGGTTCGTGGTCATTATTATTATCTTTAACATTTTTCTTATTCGTCTTGCTTTTTTTCTTGCTGGTTATCCAAACTTGTATGTATAATTTATTAAGAGAAAACAAAAAGGAAGTAGAAAAGGTTGACAAAAATAAATCAGAAAACAAGAAGAACACGAATAATTGAATTAAGAACAAGAACAAGAAGAGTAGGAACAAGAAGAGAAGGCTGAGCGTTTGTGTGTACGTGTGACCCGACCATTAAGGGTTAATGGCGTAGTTGGTGGGACACTGAAACCACCTTCCTTCTCCTAACTCCATCTCCCCAGCCCCCCTCCCCCATCTCCCATTATCTCTCTTTGCCGTTCGCATCCGCACGGTCCTGCGTTTGATTCTTTGGCTTTGCGAAATATGTGCAGTTTTCCTTGCACCCTTGCTACCCCTGTCCACCTAGCAGTAAAAATAGTTACTTGTGTGTTAGTCAACTACTGTGGGTCATTTCCATATATATAAAGGTGTCAGAAAACACCAGCCCTTCTGGAATGTCATATCCTGTGTAAGATATACTGTAAGTATTCAAGTGTTGGGTAAATGGTATTAGTGTTCTTAATGATATTAATTAAAGGAAGCTTCTCACATCCCTCTCTCATCTTACCTAGTGTCACACAAGTCATGTTCCTTCCTTCCCATGTGCCTCACACACAACCTTCCTCTCACTGTAACCTTCCTCTCACTGTAACCTTCCTATCACTGTAACCTTCCTCTCACTGTAACCTTCCTCTCACTGTAACACGCCCAGTATTTAACACATCATTTTAAGGACCTCATAATATTGAGAAAACGAAAGCTTGGAGTTGTGGAGATGCTGTCATAATGAAGTCAGGAACACAGAATAATTTTGTTTGACAAAAATTAAATTGTTTTAAAATAACGAAAGGAATTTTTTATCAGGCAAACATTAGAAGCTATACTCTCAGCAGGAGATCAGGAAGTACTAATGCAAATCGAGACGAAGAAAGGGAATTGATATGGAGGATTATTTTCCTAATTCAGATAAAAATGTTTTGGTCATAGATGTGAAAAGTACATAACGTGTGATTCATTCATGGAAGGCAGGTGAAAAAATTGGGACTCGTGGCTGTAACATCTTTATATTTATAGTGAACACATTTTGATATCCCCCCAAAAAAAATGTTGACAATATCAAACTAAGGGTTTAATACATTCAGGAGTAAAATTAATGTGGAATAGATTTAGGAACAATGTATAAATGAGGAATAAATTTAGAACTATGATAATTGTGGAATAGGTTCAGTAGTAAATGGAATGTGGAATAGATTCAGAATTACAAGGAATGAGGAATGTATTCAGGAGTTAAGTAATATATCTTTAGAGTATCGTAATCAAAAGAACCTTAGAAAACTTAACTAACCCTATTATAACAAGCTCAATTTAATTTAGCCTAAACCAGCTAAATATATTTAAATAAGTTTACAATAATTAAATAATAAACAAACACAATGAAATATATTTTTTTTCGTTAGGTTCAGAATGATTTTTGCGAAATTATTGCATACACAAATTTTCGCTTGCCTTATTAGGCAAGAAGAGCGTTGCTATATAAGCCAAAATCCGCAAGTTTTACCTATTCGGCACGATATATATATATATATATATATATATATATGCTGTGATATCACAGCAGGTGATATCACAATATGCAAAATAACCACAGTAAAAAAAAATAGTGAAAGTCCAAGGGGTTACGTAATTTCTGACATTATCAAGAAGAGGAGAGGTGGTTGAGGTAGCATGAGCATTTACAGAGAATTCGATGACCAAGGAGGTGTATAAATTCGGAGTGGAAGGGAAGGAGGGGTAAGGATCTTCCTGGAAGGATTTGAGGAGGGTGTGACCGTCACTGTGGAGAAGAAATTTCAAGAATTTGACATGCTAGAGGTGAGAAGTGCAGTGCCTGCACTCTAGAGGGGTAGGTTTGTGGCACTTTAGGAAACCATTGAGTTGTGATATTTGCGCACTTCTGGCGAGATAACCATTGAATTAATGACTGTGAACGTTTCCTTTATTAGATCACACTACGTTGGTGGGAGACGTCAGATGTGGTAAAAAAAAAATCGCTCACATGGGCGTTTTATCATGACTTGAGAAACCTCTCCTGTGAGCGAAACATTATGCAAATAAAAGCTTGCTCTGATATAAGTGTCTAAGTAATGCCGTGTGTGTGTCAGCATCTTTTGTTAATGTTCAAGCCAAAAATGTTTAGTTCAGAGGGCTATGCTGTCCATTGTGAGATCGTCTGTAGTAGCAATTGTTATAGCAGTTGTATTAGTAGTTGCAGCAGTAGTAGCCATAGTTGTATTAGTAGTTGCAGCAGTAGTAGCCATAGTTGTATTAGTAGTTGCAGCACTAGTAGCCATAGTTGTATTAGTAGTTGCAGCAGTAGTAGCCATAGTTGTATTAGTAGTTGCAGCAGTAGCAGCCATAGTTGTATTAGTAGTTGCAGCAGTAGTAGCCATAGTTGTATTAGTAGTTGCAGCAGTAGTAGCCATAGTTGTATTAGTAGTTGCAGCAGTAGTAGCCATAGTTGTATTAGTAGTTGCAGCAGTAGTAGCCATAGTTGTATTAGTAGTTGCAGCAGTAGTAGCCATAGTTGTATTAGTAGTTGCAGCAGTAGCAGCCATAGTTGTATTAGTAGTTGCAGCAGTAGTAGCCATAGTTGTATTAGTAGTTGCAGCAGTAGTAGCCATAGTTGTATTAGTAGTTGCAGCAGTAGTAGCCATAGTTGTATTAGTAGTTGCAGCAGTAGTAGCCATAGTTGTATTAGTAGTTGCAGCAGTAGTAGCCATAGTTGTATTAGTAGTGCAGCAGTAGTAGCCATAGTTGTATTAGTAGTTGCAGCAGTAGTAGCCATAGTTGTATTAGGTAGCATAGCACCCAAGTTGTAGTCAGCGTAGCTGTATTAGTAGTTGCAGCAGTAGTAGCCATAGTTGTATTAGTAGTGCAGCAGTAGTAGCCATAGTTGTATTAGTAGTTGCAGCAGTAGTAGCCATAGTTGTATTAGTAGTTGCAGCAGTAGTAGCCATAGTTGTATTAGTAGTTGCAGATAGAGCCATAGTTGTATTAGTAGTTGCAGCAGTAGAGCCATAGTTGTATTAGTAGTTGCAGCAGTAGTAGCCATAGTTGTATTAGTAGTTGCAGCAGTAGTAGCCATAGTTGTATTAGTAGTTGCAGCAGTAGCAGCCATAGTTGTATTAGTAGTTGCAGCAGTAGTAGCCATAGTTGTATTAGTAGTAGCCATAGTTGTATTAGTAGTTGCAGCAGTAGTAGCCATAGTTGTATTAGTTGCAGCAGTAGCAGCCATAGTTGTATTAGTAGTTGCAGCAGTAGTAGCCATAGTTGCATTAGTAGTAGCCATAGTTGTATTAGTAGTTGCAGCAGTAGTAGCCATAGTTGTATTAGTAGTTGCAGCTGTAGTAGCAATAGTTGTATTAGTAGTTGCAGCAGTAGTAGCCATAGTTGTATTAGTAGTTGCAGCAGTAGTAGCCATAGTTGTATTAGTAGTTGCAACAGTAGTAGCAATAGTTGTATTAGTAGTTGCAGCAGTAGTAGCCATAGTTGTATTAGTAGTAGCCATAGTTGTATTAGTAGTAGCCATAGTTGTATTAGTAGTTGCAGCAGTAGTAGCAATAGTTGTATTAGTAGTTGCAGCAGTAGTAGCCATAGTTGTATTAGTAGTTGCAGCAGTAGTAGCAATAGTTGTATTAGTAGTTGCAGCAGTAGTAGCCATAGTTGTATTAGTAGTAGCCATAGTTGTATTAGTAGTTGCAGCAGTAGTAGCCATAGTTGTATTAGTAGTTAGCAGCCAGTGACTAGTAGTTGATAGTACATAGTTGCATTAGTAGTAGCCATAGTTGCATTAGTAGTTGCAGCAGTAGTAGCCATAGTTGTATTAGTAGTTGCAGCAGTAGTAGCCATAGTTGTATTAGTAGTTGCAGCAGTAGTAGCCATAGTTGTATTAGTAGTTGCAGCAGTAGTAGCCATAGTTGTATTAGTAGTTGCAGCAGTAGTAGCCATAGTTGTATTAGTTGCAGCAGTAGTAGCCATAGTTGTATTAGTAGTAGCCATAGTTGTATTAGTAGTCCCGTAGCATAGTTGTATTAGTAGTTGCAGCAGTAGTAGCCATAGTTGTATTAGTAGTGCAGCTAGTAGACCATAGTTGTATTAGTAGTTGCAGCAGTAGTAGCCATAGTTGTATTAGTAGTAGCAATAGTTGTATTAGTAGTTGCAGCAGTAGTAGCCATAGTTGTATTAGTATTTGCAGCAGTAGTAGCCATAGTTGTATTAGTAGTTGCAGCTGTAGTAGCCATAGTTGTAGCGGGTGGTGATACCAAGACGAAACTCAACATTTATCTTTCAGTGGTTTAATTTGTATGCACGTCTTTTATGTTCAGTAAGTTGAGCTGGAGAGTGGGGAGAGAGCATTGTGCATGTTTCTCTTTACCTGTAGCAGTTTCCCTGAAAGAATTCTAGTGTTGTCTGTTGGTAACAGTGCCACCGTACATCCTATTTGTGTTTTTGTTCTTTTGTTTCTCCTCTTTTCCGCCTCCCTCGTCTCTCTTCCTCTTCCCCATTTTCCTCACTCCAGCTATCTTTCCCCTTCCTAACTGTCCCCTCCCCAATTCTCCCCTCCATCATTCTCCCCTCCCTCATTCTCCCGTCCCTTATTCTTCCCTCCCTCATTCTCCCGTCCCTTATTCTTCCCTCCCTCATTCTCCCCTCCCTCGCTCTCCCCTCCCTCATTCTCCCCTCCCTAATTCTCCCCTCCCTCATTCTCCCCTCCCTTATTCTCCCCTCCCTTATTCTCCTCTCCGTTATTCTCCCCTCCCTCATTCTTCTCTCCCTCGCTTTCACCTCCCTCACTCTCCCCTCCTCGCTGGAGGGGACGTCACAGCTGTGGCCAACCAACTGGAAATGGCGACATGCGAGTTCTTTCCAGTTTCAAAAGGAAAAACTGACTCTCGCTCAAGAGGAAGGAAGAGAAAAATAATATTTAGGGGTTCGGGTGTGCAGTGGGGAGGAGGGAGGGAGGGAGGGAGGGACGGCACAAGAGAGCGGGGGGAGGGAGGTATGGAGTGTGGGCGGGAGAGAATAGGGAGGTTGGGAGAGATAAGAAGAGGGAAGGAAGGCGATGAGGTAGGTTGGGAGAGATGGAGGGAAACGATAAAACGATAAAGAAGGGGAGAGGGGGAAATAACGATGTATTCTGGTTATATCCCAAGTAGAATGAGAAAAGTGAGACAGGAGGAGCTAAATATGCACTAAACACTGACAACAGTGAGGCTGGAAGAGTTTTTTTGAGAGGCTAACTGCACTAGATCACTAGTGCAGTGATATATGAATATCTCGGAAGTAAGTTATTGACTTATTTTATGAAGCCCACCATATATTATTGAAGTAAATGCAATAATATTGACAGGAATCATAAAAAAATTATTGTTCCACAATTGGCTTGTGAAATATTGGAAATACTCCAAATATTTGGGGATTTGTGTGGGAGTAAAGGGCAAGATATTTTGTAAATGTCAAAAACTTAGCAAATTTATTTTTTTGTAGAATAACTAAAGATAATTACACGATTACCTCCTGTGAGAACATCGCACTAGCATTGTTTTTACAAGTCCCAAAACCACCTTTCGTTGTGCCATTTAGGCCGGGGTTCTTGCCAAATGTCATTTTCAGTAAATATTTTTTTCGCTAATAACTCGGATTTTGGCTCGCAACTCAAAGAAAAATCGATTGAGCGACGGCTCGTAACTCGGAAAACTGGTAAGTTGGAGCACTCGTAAGTCAAAGTACCACTGTAATAATAATATTCGGTCCAACCCGTGCTCACATCCTTTCAGCAATGCTTCTCATACTTTGTATTTCAGGGGACATTTTTGTATTTTAGGGGGTTTGTAGTATATAACGAAACGTTTTCATATTTCACAGGGCACTTTGGTATTTCAGAAGCCATTTTTACATTTCAGGGGCTTATTTGTATTTCAGGTGGTATTTTTGCATTTCAGGGCACATTTTTTTTTTATAAATCAGGATATATTTTTATTTCCGGAACATTTATTGGTCCCTCGATGCACACTCCAACTATCACGTTGGGGTGTATGTCACTAGTAGTTCAGTGATAGTAGTATTATAACCGTTAGTTGGGTCACACGGCTTGTGACTCAACTAATGGTTATAATACTACTAATACTTTCACTGAACTACTAGTGACATGTAATCTATTGTCAGCATTCATCATTATTCGGTTGGAAGACAGAATTACTGTTTCTTCATAGATGACCTTTCGGAGGGGGTGTTCCTTGATGCTGGGGAAGGGCTCTTGATCAAGGAATTATTTATCCCCTTGCTTGGATTAAATGTGATTTCCTCCACTTCTGATTTAGCGCTTCTCCGTGGATGTAATGATTGTGATGGATATGTGGGCCAGTGGGCCGCCAACAGCAACAGCCTGTTTAACCAAGCAAGCAGTAGGCAAGCCTGGTTCAGGGCCGGGCTGCGGGAGTAGGATAACTCTCGAAACTCATCAAAGGTAAAGGTTCATGACCAGATACTGATGCCCTGAATTTATAATTAATTCAAGTGGTTTGCGAAATTATTTAATGACATGATATTATTTACAGTTTTTATGATGAAAGATAATCCTCATTACTATTGATCCTTTGAAGATATTCATTTTAAAACACTTCTCTGAAATATCTAATTAGATATCACATAGCAGTCAAATAATTTGTTAAAAACAGTTCACTGAAGTCAAGCGATAAATTTATTGCCCGGATTTTCATTTAGTAAATAATGATATACTTGTGCCTCTTCGACTCTATGATTGAAGAATACTACATAATGCACCTGGCCAAAGCTCTTGGTCCAGGTTATATGCTGGAAAAGACAGCTTAGGGTCTATGGTAGAAGAAAACGGCCCAGGTTCTATGCTGGAAAATATACGGCACAGGTTCTATGCTGGAAAAAAAAACGACCCAGGTCATATGCTGGAAAAAAACTGCATCAGTCTCGCGGTCCAGATTCTATGCTAGAGGGAGTTATGTAATGCTTCTAGTCCAGGAACTATGCTAAAAGAGTTACATTGTGCTCTCGGTCCAGGATCTATGCTAGAATGAGTTATGTAATGCTTCTAGTCCAGGGTCTGTGGTAGAAAGAGCTACATAATGCTCTGGTCCAGGTTCTGTACTTAGATGTATATAATACTGGCTCAGGCCCTCGAGTACCTTCCATGTATGTATAATCATGTATCACTTCTCCGCTCCAGAGCGTACAGATTGAGAACGTTGAGACGTTTCCAGCACTCAAATATCTATTTGAATATGATCAAATATTCCAGCTCTGTATCTCTCCTGCCCTAAACGGGACCGTTAACACTGAACAATACTCTAAACCAGAGAGCACAAGCGATTTGATTGGGGGTTACCATTTGCACTAATTCGTTTGTGTTGTTATCCATCTTGTCATTTTCCTAGGTTTCATGACATTATTCACCCTGGTCCTTCACACGCAACTTTCGTTCTATTTGCTGATCTTTGGTTTTGTATACACTGTCCTTTTGAGTTCTTAATTCTTTTCAAAACTAAGAAGCTGGAACTTGTCATCATTGAATGTTATTCTCCACTGTCCACTGGAAGACTTTGCGTATATCTTCCTGAAATTTTTCTATGTCTTCTACCTAGGAGATTTTCATGCTTATTTTGGTATCATCTGCAAATGACGATACGAAAAATACTAAAACTTACCTTCATAGCATTATTAAAACGTTTTACGTAAGATTTAAAAAGTTAAAAAGGAATTAGAAATTGGTGATGTCAAGAATAAAACATCATTTATATTCCATAAAAATAAACAGCCTTCAAGGGTATATATTTTATTTAGTTACGATTGAATTTTCATGTTAAAGGAGAGAAAGCTCTAAACCGTTGTGGGAAATACAGTGATGAAATTTTAATAAATAAAATATTCTCGCAGTTTAAACCAAAGAAAATGCTGGGTTTATCTGTCTTGAGCTGTGCTCTTAATCACATCACTCTGAACTTTTCCCCACCGGGTGAAGGTGTTCGTACTTCAGGGTTATGGAAAGAGGAGACTGGAAGGTAAAACTGCTAATGGTAGTGACCCAACACGTGTTTTTGCCTTCCTCTTTCTCTATCAGTATATCACTAGTATAATGTAATTGTAATAATTACAAAATATATCATGAAATTTATAACAACAGTTGCTTCGAATGACTAAAAGGCAGCGATGTTCTTTATTTTCCTCTAATTAGCGAAGTACCGCAGCACATTATAGACTTGGTCACGCTACGAGAGGGTGAGACACGAGAGGTATGAGGCAGTATTGATTCTGGTTGATGTACTCACCTATATGATCTTTTGGAAAATAAACTCTCTTGATGACTACCTAACGTCATGGACTGTATGAAATTTATATCCGGGTATTGGGTTTGTCACCGCTACTTCATCACATAATGAGTTGCTTGAACTCATGAACCTCACGCTTAAAATACTTTTACTCTCATTTTCATACGAGGTTTTGGCTTATATGTGTTCCCTTGCCCATAACGATGCCTCTGAATATCTTGTATTCTATGATCATACCCAGGGGGGTATGATCGTAACATACATGTGTATGTGCGCGTGTGTCGCGCTCGCGTTCACGCCTTTGTTCGTTTGCCTCTTAGCCTCGTCGAACGGCGTTACTAGTTTCTGGGTTCTTTCTACAGTACCTACTCTTAAAAGTGTGTATCGCTTTTTCCTTCACTTCCACATCCACTTCCTTGCTACCCCATACATCTTGTGTTTCACCCGTGTTTGTTGCGTCCTTTTATGTTTCTTTTGTTCCTGATTATATCACTTCAAAAGGCTTTTCCTATCAGTTCCTCATGTATCGTTTTTGTTTACTTAGCCTCTCTCAGGTCTGGGACTAATCAGGTTGGAAAACTTTTAAACGTGCTTGATGTAGGTGAGGCTCCGTACTGTTGCTGCTAACATGCACTGTACTGAAAATTGAAATTATTGAAGTTTCTGAAGGCTTGTCTTATATTCGCTGGCATAACACAGGTTGCCGAAATTGTTTATATGTGCATTTTGTTCAGTGTGATAATCGCTTTCAGATACTTTTTTTGGATATTGTAATTTCTCTTTCCTCAGTCTTTACTGCGTTTCCGTCTCTTTCTTTCCTATAGTTGCCTATTTGAAGCCACAGGAGCAGAGCCTTGTGGTGCCTTGTCTTCACCATATAATCTATCATATTGTTTTTTATTTCTAGTGGTTGTAGCACTAGCTACCTATTCTTGTATCCATTTTATTCAAGCACTGTTTGAAAAAAATATCAAATATCTTCTTGGCTTGAATTTTTCTTCATTTACTATCGCCACTTCTCCCGGTTGAAGGGGCTAAGTAATCTTACCTTTCTTGTTATAATAACGTGAAACATGAATATTAGATGTTGGAGTTTCTGTAACAAGGAGAAAATGAGATGAGAATTTTGAAATGGCTATTAGCAATGACCTAATGTGTAGAGTAAACAATGTTTAGTTACGAACAACAAAACTTGAAGAATGACAGGTTTTATAGCTCTAAATTTAGAATTTAAAAACATCAGAAACAGTATTGGCAATATTCCGAACTTTTGTTAATTCTCATCTTGAATGTGCTGCCGGGTTTAGATAACTGAATTGCATAAAACAGGAAAATAAACTAGAGAGGGTGCAGATGGAAGGAGCAACAAAGCTCGTAGCTTTAGTAAAATATAAACCCTATGAAGACAGGCTTAAAGCACTCAGTTTTTCCTTAGCAAACTAATTCTACGAGTTGTTAAAATTTAACAAACACGAACTGTCAGAAATGCTAAGTGATAACTCTGAAAAAAAGTGCGTGAAACTTCGAAGCGTTTTAACACGAATGTGAGTACCGTTAAATGGGGCAATTGCGCCATTTGAGTGGGGGAGGTAAATTGTACCAACAGTCTAAAAGTGCCCATTATCTGAGCTGATGTAGAATCTTGACTGGCAAATAGATTCTAAATAGGCATCTTTTTATAAATGGTTCATATTTGGAAAACTCATATAATGGGCACTTTAGGTTGGTGGCACAATTACCCCATTATACCGTTGGTGACGCAATTACCCCATTATACGGTAAAGCCCGCATATAACGAATAAAGCATTTAAATTGTTGGGAATGCTTCAAAGAACTGGAATTGTACTCTGCAAAGAAAGCCATAGAGATCCGAGATAATATATACGCAGAAGATGCTGTAAGGCCTAGTCCCAAACCTGCACGCTACTGTAATAACGTACTAGGATGATAGAAATGGAAGTTTAAAATAGATCCAGTGAAAAGCAGGGGAGCCACGGGAAAAATACGAGAGCACTGTTTCAACATATATAGGCCTAGACTTTTCAATTGGCTTCAGTCAGATACGAGAAATGTTGCTGGAATTAATGTGGATATCTTAGAAAACTGGATCACTACCTTCTTCCTACCAGGCTGTGATGGATATGTGGGCCGGTGGGTCAACGGCAACAGCCTGGTCGACCAAGCAATCAACAGGGAAGCCTATCCAGGACTGGGCCGTAGTGGTAGGAAAACTCCCAAAACAGGGCACAGCTAAATCACAAGTAATTTTAGAATACTGAAACAGACTGCCCTCTGAAGTTATAAATGCAAAAACAATAAATTTCTTTTATAAATCTGTTGGACAGTCGTCTGTCTGTCTGTCTGACGTAAGTTAAGTACTCCCCAGGAAGACCTATTAACATCGCATAACATCAGTAGTGGAGCGGCGGCAGCAACATCTACAGGAATAGTAGTAGTAGAAGTCCAAATTGTATTTCTACCTTAAATATCCATCCACGGTTTTTAATACAGTTTTCTCTTGGCCCATTTTTTTCACGCTTGATAGTAGCTGGAGGCATTGAATGGTGAGGAGAGAGCCTTACGCATTTCTGTCCTAACCTCAGCTGTCTAGACAGAAGACTGTATAGACCGTTAAGTTTTCTGTTATGTTACTCACATATACTGTAAATTTATACCCAGCATATATACTCTTTGAGATTTCTCTCAGGCGGTATATAGTATTCCATTCTTTTAGCAAATAAAGTATCACAGTGTCTAGGTGGATTTCGGCCTTAATAACCCTCGAATACTCGATGGGCCTTAAACCTAACGAACTGTGACTTTATCTGTTTAATTTAGCTTCCACTTTATTTACCATCAGTGCTTTATAGGGGGCTTGACTCCACTCGTATTCTTTACCCAGTAATTACTTCAATTCATTTACTTGACTCAAAGGTCTTATCTGACGCCAGCACAGCTTACTATTCTAACACTGTTAAGTGAACGCATTTGCAATATTAAGATATTTACTTGGGCTACTGTTCACTGGCTTTGAGCTTGATAAAATTCCCAGCAAGCGAAACATAGATAAAGTAAAATATCCAAACGTCGCAAATGTGTCAGTTTGCTTAAATTTATTGTTGCATTACATATACCATTCATACTTTCATAGTCTCATGCTTTACCAATAATAGGTTACCACTTGATTCATTCTTTCAAGGAGGGTATTTGAGTCTGGTATAGGGCACTAGTTGTAAGGAAGTAGAGCTATCCTCCCTTTTGATTAAATCTAATTCACTAAGGTAATGAGACATGTTATAGACTACTATACTATATATATATATATATATATATATATATATATATATATATATATAAACGAGATTCGTTCAGGGAAAGGACTCTATCCATATATAAATATAATGTGAGAAATCACGAAATCACTTGGAATTTCACTATTTTTTCACAGTGGTTGTTCTGCATATTATACCACCTGTTTACTGTGATCTTATTGTGTGTGTGTATATATATATATATATATATATATATATATATATATATATATATATATATATATATATATATATTTTTAAAAAAATTACATAATATGGTACTGAAGATTTAAAAGATACATTGCTGATATAAAGATGGCATATACAGTACATGAGATGTGAGAGATACATGTCTAGTACATATTGTTACGTGTTTGTCACTGATAATAATGCGAAAATCTCATCCAGCTCCTCAGAGCTGGGGCGTGTCCCCAAAATACAGCAGGCATTACCCCTCTGAACAGCAGCGCTGAGTCGCTGCAACAGAAAACTACCTTCCCTAGGATCCCTAGTTACCCTGATGAGTCTTTTGCCTAGCTCCTTAAGGAACTTAGATGCACTCTTTCCCAATGAGCCAAGGGTCTCCGAGCCTATGGTAACAAACATATAATGATTTGCAAGTTCTCCATATTTTCTAGACTTTTGGGACTTCCTGAAGCTGGCGGCTGCCCCTCCTTCCTCCCAGGTGTATTGGAGATAGGTATCAGCCAAGGTAG
Source organism: Cherax destructor (assembly GCA_009830355.1). Classification (NCBI taxonomy): domain Eukaryota; kingdom Metazoa; phylum Arthropoda; class Malacostraca; order Decapoda; family Parastacidae; genus Cherax; species Cherax destructor. Next base: position 82,696 of record WNWK01004766.1, read on the forward strand.
ATGCACATGTGTAGTCCCACACCACCTGCTTGTCATCTGTCCAGGCTTGAAGGGTGATACCATCTGGATGCTTCTGGCTGCCATCAGATCTGCATAGTTGGGGTGGCTTCCTTACTGCTGGGCATCCGGCTGTTGTGAGGCTCCTCTTGATAATGTTATTAACCTCCTCATGTCTTGCAATCTTTCCCTCGGATTTACGGCACACAAGACCATGGTACCCGAATCGGTCTGTTGCTTCACTGCCACAAATACACCTGTGTTCGGCGAGAATAGGGGCGGCAAGTCGAAGGGCAACACCAATGCGGATGGTCTGTGGGTCGAGGCGTGTGAGTTGGGAACAGCCAACAGAAAGTCCCCTGCATGATGAGCTCTCACTGCCAGGAGGCGGGCTCTATCCTTCCCTGACACACTCAAGCATTGTTGAGGCTATATTCTCCACTATTGGGCCATCCCAGTGCGACTGTTTGTAGTTGTTGGGGGGAGCAAGTCTGGTTTCAGAGCTCGTTAGATTATCCCAGATCCTGGGATAAGATGTTCAGGGAGAATCGCTGCTACAAGCCCTCTGGATACAACGCATGAGGACAGAAAAGCAGGTAGCGCAATCTGTGATGACTTGCGGACACCAATGGCTCCTAGTCTGACTGAAAGTGTAGCTTGGTTCTACTGCCCGTCTTCTAGAGTAAGGTTAAGTACTTTCGTAAAAATCTGCCTCAGGATACTGTCATATTCGTGCAGTATAGGGTTATCATATGAAGGTGCACATCTTAGGAAATATGTCAACCTGGGCAGACTCAAGCACTTTGTGAGAAGGTACAAGGCATCATGGGTGTCAAGATTGCCTATTCGTTGTTCCATTTTCTTCCTGAGAATTGTGTCAATGGCATCGCTTCCCAGAGGTGCTCCAAGCAAGACGCTATTTGTGGGGGGGGAGGGTAATGACTGTTGCTCCTGGTAGTTTTGATATCACTGCATTTATCACTTGTTGGCTGACTGAGATGATTTCACATTTGGATGGATTCATGATGAGACCCATTTCCTGTCCCCATGCCATCACCTGTGTATGATCATCTAGAAGGGACTCCTTTGTACCTGCTAGTGTGCCATCATCCAGGAACCAGATGTTTAGCTCACTGGTCAGTGATTGTGATTTCCCTAACTGCTATACAGAAGAGAAATGGTGCAAGAGGATCCCCTTGCTGGACACCCTCTGATGATGTGATTTCATGCTCTCCAAACAGGAATACTGATTCCTTGCTATATCCAGCTGAAACAATAGGGAAGAGACCAGGGAAATGTTCTTGTACCGTTGCTAATACCACGTATCTTTTCAGGAGATTAAATGCATTCTTGAAATCTAATTTTACCACTGCATTGTCCTCAGGCAGGTTGTTGATATACACCCTTGTTGCATGAACCGCTGCTTCACTTCCTTGAGAGGCCCCAAAGCCAAGCTGGTTTGGTTGAAGCATCATGGCCGCCGCATCTGCGCGAATACTTCGGACATTTATGATAATGTAAAAATTAATAATTTTGTACCAAAAGAACCTTAGAAAACTTACCTAACCTTATTATAACAAACGCAACTTAATTTAGCCTAATTCAACTAAATATATTTTATATAAGTTTACAATAATTTAATAATAAACAAACACAATGAAATTTTTTTTTCGTTAGATTCAGAATGATTTTTGCGAAATTATTACATACACTAATTTTCGCGCGCCCTATTCGGGAAGAAGTGTGTTGCTATTTAATCCAAAATCGCAAGTTTTACTTATTTGGCACGACACATTAAACTGCTTGGTTGATCAGTGGCATGGTTGGCAACGCTCTCGCCTCACACTGAGTGTCCGTGCTTCATTCCCTGGCATAGGTGGAAACGTTGTTCGTGTTTCCTTACACCTGCTGTCCCTGCTTACCTAGCAGTAAGAAGGTACCTGGGTGTTAGTCGACTGGTGTGAGGAATAAAATTGACGGACGTGAAAAACCCCTCCCTACCCCGGGTTAAAAATCCGAGCAAATCTTATCTTATCTTATGTGGGAGTGAGAGAGTAAGATAAAACTTTTAAAACGAGACACAGGTACTTCACTTCGAGGGGTTATTACTCTAATAATATCTCATAATGATCAAACTTATAACTGTGTGAAGGAGAAGCGGTGAGGGAAAAACTATTTGTGACTGAGACTAGATTGGTGAGGAATGATGAGTTTGTGAGGGGGGGATGTGTTGGATGTGGAAGAGTGATGAGTAGAAGATAGGGCTGGGGACGTGAAGGAGGGACGAAGGGTGGGTGAATTTCGCTACGAATGGCCTCTTCAGTTCTAATGATTAGGACTGAAGAAGCCACTTGTGGCGATTTTTTTTATTTAGGCCATAAGAGGGCTAGCAAGAAGAGACGGGAAATTCTGGGGTAAGATAGCGCAGTGAAGATGGTTGTTGCTAAACATGAAAAGATAGGGAATGAAGGTCAAGTGGTCTGACCACTTTCGCTAGGCTATAAAAGGGTAATTTTTGTTACATAGTCTCCTTATTCTGTTTTCGTGTTATTATGTTCGTATAAATGGATATACCTGTTTCTGACCTCATCATAAGAACCCAAGTGAAATACGGTAATATTATTGTTTAGCACAGTTTCGCGTGGCCTTTCTTTTCCCGCATATATTTATGTATTGTTAAAATTGAATCCCATGTTCGCATATCGTTTTGTAATTTCTTCGTGACCGGTGCAGTGTAGTTTCATCGTCGTGGTTCTCGTCGCCAGTGCGTGTCGTCTTAGTGTCGTGGGCCGGACAAGAGAAAAGTGTATTTTGCCACGGGATTCCCGTGAGTGTTGCGTGTTTGCTGCGCAAACATCATGCAGTGCTGGCCATGTTGACAATGCACTGCAGTGTTGACTGCAGGCAATCAGTCGTGAAGCTGGAGTGTATTTAGCTAATTTCTGAAAACAAGGCATGTACTTAAAACTACGCACGTTGACAATGTTTATCACCACTATTTTATTTATTTAGAGATTCAACTTATTAAAAAGAACATTTGGTTTTATTTTCGTGTAAAATACGTTAACCTAACTTAGATTAGGAGCAGAAAAAGTTCCTCTGCACCATATGTTAATGGATAAGATGTTTTCTTGTGGCTGATATACCACGAGCATCTACATTCTCTCACCATTTTTCTAACTGGGGCTTTTAGCATTCGATCCGCGGATCGAATGTATCCCACTCGACTGTCGAGTGCAGGCCTGAGATTTTTAGCATTTTTTTACCTCATTAGCCAGCCCAACTGAACATCTAGGATAGTAGGTTCTAAGCAACTTACAGCCACTGCCATTCTGTAAACCTGGAGTCAGTACAAAGATGTTCCTTGATCTATAAAAATAATCCCTATTATTTAATAAATAGGCTGTACTTCACCGTTTTATGAATAGGCTGTACTTTAACCGTTTTATTAATATGCTATGCTTCACCGTTTTATGAATAGGCTGTACTTCACCGTTTTATCATTAGGCTGTACTTCACCGTTTTATCAATAGGCTGTACTTCGCCGTTTTATCAATAGGCTGTACTTTACCTCTTTATGAATAAGCTGTACTTCATAGTTTTATCAATAGGCTGTACTTCATCGTTTTATCAATAGGCTGTACTTCATCGCTTTATGAATAGGCTGTACTTTACCGTTTTATTAATAGGCTATACTTCACAGTTTTATGAATAAGCTGTACTTCATTGTTTTTTCAATAGGCTGTATTTCACCGTTTTATCAATAGGCTGTACTTCACCGTTTTATTAATATAAATTCCTGCCACCCGCACACATGGATTTCTAGTCATGTGGCTCACTTCTGTAAAGCTTGGATGCCCGTTTGTCTAACATTACTAAAAGACAGACTGTAATCAAATTTAAACTGAATATCTCTGTGACCTAGAGGAAGTATTTGCATATATATAGTAGATGGGACTGTCGCTGTGCGATCCGAGAAAGGTGTTCCCGTATCCCATAAGCCCAGCCCCCTCTATCTCAATATATGCAAAAATAATAGTACAAAGTTCGTCATATGTTTATAATGCAGTTAAACGAGGCACTCAATTATAATGCAGTCAAAAGAGGCACTTACTTGTTATCGCATATAAATAATATCCCAGTTTCTTCAATAAAATGGCACATACACAGACTAAAACTTACTGGAACTATCCATTAAGTTATATTATCTTTGAAAGTTTAAAGCTAATCTAGTTAACGTCATTGAAGGTTTAAACCGATCGTATTAGCTACTGGCACATTATGGCATAAAAAAAATGCTTCAATGTTCCCATTTTCTTCAGTTAGAAAATTGGTACCCGCACAGCCCAAAATTAATCCAAGCCCTTATTTTAGTAAAATACACGAGCATTTAAGGTTTGATGCCGATTAGAAAAGGCATTGTCCAGTTATTAGTCATTGAAAATTATTTTGTATGTAATTTCTATTATATTTTCGTACTTTTGTTTACCTGCTATTTTCATTCATTTGTTTACCATTTAGTCTTTGTTACTGGAAAACTACGTGCCCTAGACAAGACAAATAAAATGGTGGCCCCAAAAATGTCCGAGGATAAATGTTCTCAAAATTATGAAAGACAATGTTGGGACTGTGAAGATCGCTTCTGTGCAACGACCACATAAGTATTGTTTATAAACATTCAGTGACCACATCAACATTGGTTGTCTACTACGTCAAAGAAACCAAGTAAGAGAATTACTAAGTCCTCTTCAGTCTCATAATATATGGAGCTGATTGAAATTCGTGGTGGTATTATTAAAGTTTTCTTATTAATTATTATTTTTAAGTATTGTTCTTGTTGATAATAATGAAAAAGATGCGTTACCCGAATGGCGTAATGCACTACTTTTTATAAAATTTATTCGTATTATTAAATTAAGTTTTCTCCTTTGTTCGCAGGTAATTGAAGTGGGAGAGTTGAGTCTGATAGAAGCTGCTTGTGTCTGCATCCAGGCTGGTTGATGGTCATCAGTCACAGGTGAGCTGCCAGTCATTGTCACCTCTCCATTTGCTTTTTAGGAGGGTTCTGATACCACTTAAATTTTTTTTGACCGAGATGTTTAATTGTGATTTCCTTTGTTAATATTTTATTGATGGATAGTAGAATGATAGACTAACTATCCAGCGAGGTGCTACCGTTCTTTTATAAGAGGGTTAAATGGAAGTATGTTAAAAGATTTGTGCTATGGCAGAATTGCTGTTTTTTTCTGTTTTTTTTTTTCATGAATGCGTAAGGTGACTTGAAGGATACCTGAAAGATGCTTCCGGGGAGTCAACGCCCCCACGGCCTATTTCCAGACCAGGCCTCCTGGATGATCAAAGCCTGTAAAAATCTAACCTATATTCCATATACACTTAATTTTATTTTTTAGTAATTTTTTGATCTTGAAATATTTTCTTTCCAATTCACTGGACCTGTTCTTAGACCGGGTCGCAGAGGTGACGATCCACGAACTTTTAAAACAAATTGAGTTTTCTAAGAAATAAAGAACAAGGAGAAGCAAACAGAGTTCATTGTTCCAAGGCAAGTTTGTGGCTCTTTTACTGTTTTATATCCTTGTAGCAGACAAAAAAAAAAAGAAACTACCCACAGCTTAATATTATCCTTTGCAAACGATACCAAAATAGGCATGAAAGTCTCCCTAGTTTAAGATATGAAAAAATTACAAGGAGGTATCAACAGTCTTCCAGTGGGCACGTTCAGTGATGATAAATTTCAGCTAATCAGAAAAGGAAAGAATGAAGAATTGAAAATGAGTGCAGGATAAACAAAATGCAGGAGGACCATCTCATAGAACAAATGGAACATGTAAGAGACTTGGGTATCATAATACCGAAGAACCTATCATGACAGGGTGGATAATAAGAAGTGTCAGTACAAGAGATACAAAGCCAATGATGACACTTCACATTTCTGTTGCTCTTTCCCCTAGAATATTGTTTGGTGTTGATGACTCCGTTCAGGGTAGGAAAGTTGGAAAATTTAGATATTGTTTATTGCCCGTGTGTGTTTACTCACTTATTTGTGGTTGCAGGGGTCGAGTCGCAGCTCCTGGCCCCGCCTCTATGCTGGTCGCGTCTAGGTCCACTCCCTGTTCAAAGAGCCTTGTCGTACCTCTTTTTAAAACTATGTATGGATTCTGCCTCCATAACATCACTCTCCAGATTGTTTCAATTCCTGACAATTCTAGTGCTGAAGAAACACTTCCTGACATTCCTGTGACTCATCTGAGTTTTCAGCTTCCAGTTGTGGCCCCTTGTTTCTGTGTCCCATCTCTGAAACATTCTGTCCCTGTCCGTCTTGTCAATTCCTCAGTATTTTATACGTCGTTATCATGTTCCCCTTATCCCTCCTTTCCTCCAGTGTCGTCAGGTTGAGCTTCTTTAACCTCTCCTATGAGAGAGAGAGAGAGAGAGAGAGAGAGAGATGACAATTTAGGCCTGCCGGGTGCAGACACGGTTAAGTTGGTTGATCACAGTCATCATAGAATTATGACCTCATGCTGGGCTTCGAGAAAAGAAAAAAATGTCGAAGCTGGTCATAGGTAGGCCTATGTTTGTTGTAAGCCACCATCTTACACCGTTTGTCAATAATCATTGCGCAAGTTGAACAGTAAATACGACTTAATGCACAGCTTCAGTATGTCAGTTACCTGTTAATATATATTGTGCTTTACCTAAATAGCGTTTATATATAATGATATTGTACATAGTAGGCTTATTTTTCTTTAATATATATTAGTTTCCAAAATAGCGTAGTTTGGTATGTGTATAAGCCTGGAAGTGACCGTTTTCTCTCACCTTAGAAACTCCTAGTAATGAAAGAAAATGGATGTATTGGTAGACATGCTTAACATGTTCATTTTTCAATGTTGGTTTGTATTTCCATGTTTCCCATTGTCTTCTTGATTCTTAGCATTAGATATTTATGAAAAGTGATGCGCTTCAAATGTGTGATTAACCACTCTTTTTGGAAGAGTTAAAACTTAGAGACTTCACGAGGGTCATTTTTGGTGCAATTTATATGTGCAATTAAGAATACTTTAATGATTTAATACATAAAATAGTTATTAGTGTAACCTTTATATTGTATATACTCTGAGAGAGATACGTCTCTCGGTGTGCATACACTGAGAAGTATATACATCACTCGGTGTGTAAGTTATGATTTTTTCAGTGTCTGACAATGACTTCATTGTGATTTCATAAAGCCTACTGTGTGGGCGAAACGTTATCAATAAAGGATCGTAGTATAATAATAATAATTTT
>WNWK01004766.1:92500-132950 GCA_009830355.1 Cherax destructor
CGGCAGGTACATTAATTTTAAGACATTTATATGGAAGGTGGGGAAGGTGTGTCTTGCGTTCTAAGTATGGCTATAATGACTTCACTCTCAGTGAAAGGTAGAGTTTAATAGTGTTCTCACGTCTTGAATGTTCATGTTCTCACACCTCCTTCCATGGCTGGACACATTTGTGAGGTGGAACATGTATAGAGATAATTTACTGCCCGCATACACCTAATAAAACACCTTAATTACCAGGACCGCCTTGATATACTGTACCTGGAATGTACTCTTTGTAACCTAGAAGAGAGAGATATTTCATATATACCTGGAAGATACTGGAGGGCCAGGTCCTCAGTCTGCTTACTATCAACGATCATAGGCCCAGACTACTTAACAACTTACCAGAGGATATCAGAAACTGCTGGAATAAGTGTAGACGTCCTCAAGGCCAAACTCGACAAGTATCTCCGTCACATGCCGGATCAACCGGGCTATGATGAATATGTGGGCCAGCGGGCTGTCAGCAGCAACAGCGTAGGTGACCAGATAGGCACAGATAGGACGGGGTTTTAGGTGGCCTTATCAAACACCCAAACAATAACTTAAAGTGGTAAGATTGTCCCAAACACTTACACCTAGTCCAGGGCCGGGCTGCGGAGCAGGAGAACTCTCGAAACATTTGAGAGGTACGTATTCCATAGCGACTCATTGAAGTCTTGAACCTGGTACCAGCAAATATCAGAAATATTTCCGGAACACGTGCACAAGTTCGAAGACGAAACTAGACCACTACCTTCGGAAAGTGACACATCAGCCAAGTTGTGCATGCCGCTATCAACAACAGCCCTGTTGAACAGACATAATAATTAAGTGAACTTTGTCCTTTCTTCAACGCTCACGAATTATTATTATTATTATTATTAGTATTATTATTATACATTCAAGGCTTCACAAGAATAATAATAATAATCCTGAAAACTATGGTCAGGTCTCTACTCAAAAACTTAAAATTTGTTTTTGTTTCTAACGTTTAATGCTGCCACAAGAGCAAACTTTATAAAAAAAAATTACGCTCTCCCTGCTAATGATAATTTGCCAAAAAACTACACCTCCACTTTCATGTGTCACCCTGGAGAAAGTGTATTACAAGCTCCCTGATTTAATAGTCGCCCCTTTCTCTCACTATATAACTCAACTATTGTGCTTACACACAATTTCCAAACTGGATAAGCGTTGTTTGAGTCTACTCTAGCTCCGAGGGGATGACGTTGTTTGCTGTCGTTAGTCTCTTCTTACTTTGTTGGCCCTCCACCAGTGAGGGGCTAACGTGCCTTCAATATTTCTTCTTTGAAGGAAAGGGAAGAACAGAGGGGCAAGGGGTAAATGTGAGAGAGAACAGAGGAGAGGAGGGAAGGGAAGGAGAGGACTGGAAGGGAGGGATAGGAGAGGAGAGAAGGGAGAATGGAGAAGAGGGAGGTAGTGAGAAAAGAGAGCGGAGAGGGACGATAAGAGTACATGATTTACATTCAGGAAAATCGCCAAACCCTGAAGAGTCATACAGCGAGAAGAGAGAGGACGAGAAAAAGAGACGATAAAACGAAAAAAAAGTGAACTTTCTGTTTGTTAAACTCTCTCTCTCTCTCTCTCTCTCTCTCTCTCTCTCTCTCTCTCTCTCTCTCTCTCTCTCTCTCTCTCTCTCTCTCTCTCTCTCTCTCTCTCTCTCTCTCTCTTTCATTCTTTTGCACACAGCAGATCCACGTATGTTTGAAGTCAGAAGCTGGGCTCGCCATTTCATGTGGTTGACCGAGCTTGCTTCTGTACGAGATTATTGGTGACCTCACGTGGAAAATATTGGACACCAGGCATCAAAGGTTCCCAATTGGCTGCCTGAAGACTGTGGCATGTGACGATAAAAGTGTGTGTGTGTGTGTGTGTGTGTGCGCGCAACTGCTTGCATCCCTACTGCTCTGACGTTGCGTGTTCCTAATGTATCCGAGAGCCACCTAGGTAGTTAGATTCCACCAGTATTTTATCGTTCTCGTTCTCATGCTAAACACACTATATAAATTTGTTTCTGAGTATTGTTTATGTCATGATCGTGTCTGCTCGTCCAACGCAACCTCTGACCCACAGTTACACCAACACCACGTAAACCACAATCATTGTTCTTAGATATAGCAACTTGCTCCACAACCACCAGCAACTACAGCCAATATTTCAGCGACATCGACTACAACCAATATTTCAACAACAACCACAGTCAGTATTTCAACGACAACAACTATAATCAATATTTCAGCAACAACCACTGCAGCCAATATTTCAGCCAATTACAGCCATTGTCTGAGCTACAACAGCAGCAGCAACGTCATCCCAACCCATCAATAACAACAACCACAGCCTTGTCAGTAGCAGCCGCACATTTTGGAGTGTTTGCCCGCCAGGTCTCTCGCTCATGACATTAATCAAAGATCAAAGGAGGAAGAGAGCAACTTAGTAGCATCTGTGGAGGATGGGAGGTAAATCGGTAGTGTGTGTGTGTGTGTGTGTTATTACCTATATGTAGTTGCAGGGGTCGAGTCACACCTCCTGGGTGTATGTGTGTCTGTCTGTGTGTCTGTGCACGTACTCACGCAGAAGTTCTCAAAGATGTATTAATCGAGATGTGTTTTGCAAGATTCGAGAAACTTATTCTGATCCTCCTTTTGAGTTGACTGTGTCTGTGTGTACCTGTTAAAGATAATTGTATCATTTTGTCATCTTTGTTTTTCACCTATAACAATAGTCGTCTCGTATGTGTTGATGCAGCTAAGACAACTTCTTTATACTCAAGTTCTCGTATGATTTCATATTTGGTAATCATGTCTCACATTTTCCTCCTATTATCCAACTAGGGTATTTTCGTCACCTATCTTATTCCACGTATTCACGTGCCTTCAGTGATGGTGATAGATATTTATAGTTATGGTGATAATGTTGTGTATAGTGATGGTAATAGATATTTATAGTGATGGTGATAATGTTGTGTATAGTGATGGTAATAGATATTTATAGTGATGGTGATAATGTTGTGTATAGTGATGGTAATAGATATTTATAGTGATGGTGATAATGTTGTGTATAGTGATGGTAATAGATATTTATAGTGATGGTGATAATGTTGTGTATAGTGATGGTAATAGATATTTATAGTGATGGTGATAATGTTGTGTATAGTGATGGTAATAGATATTTATGCAGTTTCCATCCTCCTCTTGTGTTGTATCGTTGACATTCACCACCTCTCTAGTGTTGACGCTAATTATTCTTAATAAGGTAAGAAAATATTCTCTTTCCAAGGAAATATTATTTTTAAAAATGTATGTTTATTAAGATAATGCACGCAAAAGCTTTTTATGTCATGAACCAAAAAAAAAAATGAACACAGCGTTGGTTGACAGCAGTCATGGGAATAGTGGAACTGCACATAGCGTGAATGCACTCATGAGATGAAACAGAACGTAAGTTGAACACATTCATGAGATGAAACAGAACGTAAGTTGAACACATTCATGAGAAGAAACTGAAATTAAGTTGAACATAGTGACAGGGAGAAAAAGATCGTAGGTTAAGACAGGGAGAAAAAGATCGTAGGTTAAATACTCTGACAGGAAGGTAGAAAAAGAATTTAGGTTGGCGGCATCTACGAAAGTAGGAGGAGGACAGGTGCAGCCATGGAGTGATAGCCCATATAGTGAGGTCACTAGGTATAAAGAAAAAATAAAGAAACGAATATTCATATTTATAACAAATAAAATCACAGTGGTAGTAAGTAGCACTAAGTCTTGTCAGAGTAAGACAAATGTTCAAGAGCAAAGGAACTGGAATTGAACGAACAAATTTTCAAAATATTAAACCCTCTAAGGGAGGGGGGTAACTTGATGGTGGTGAAGAACTCTTATTCCAAGGAATCTGAGCTAGCCTTCCTTTCCTCATATCTGATTTCCTTCCATTCCCCAGGTGCTGTATGACCCCCAGCGCGTTTAGCTCTTCCCCGGGAATATTAAAAATAATCTGAAAAGAAAGTAGTGGAAAGTTAAACACTGACTATCATATCCTAAACTTTTTAGTTAAGGATTACTTCCTCGCGAAAACTAATGCTGAACTGGCAAGTAATATGTAGACGTGTGAGGCGTTTGAAGGTGGGCGAGCGTGGGAGGTTGATCACAGGAGCCCTGCTAATGTCCAGGGTAAACACCTTCACGCTCACCCAACTTGATCAACACACGAAAAAAAATGACAGATAATTCAATTTCCCTTCAGAAAGCGTAAATACCGGTACGAGAGTTTGAAAGAGAGAGAGAGAGAGAGAGAGAGAGATTATATTAATTTTCTGGTCTTGTATAACTGGTATAAATATCAACACATATGTAGACAGCCTGTCTGCCTGCATAGACAGCCATGCTGTCTGCCAGCTGAGTTCATATTTCGTGCCATGCTAGTTTCCATAGTATTCCGCCAGAGGGCAAGCCTGGTAGGCGTACCCACGTCTACCAGACCCGCCCTGGCCCACTCTCACTTGGCGCCTAGACATCAGTCAGTCAACAGGCCTACTCCTCTCCCTCTCGCAAGGGGCATGGCCCACCTGGGCCATGGCCACAGACACGCAGCCTGTTACCCGCACCTTTATTCCAAATAAAGTAAGAAGCCTCCGAAGCCTTATCATTTCAACCACGCCTCCAAGAAACGCCAAACAGCATACATCGTTATAAATGGTGACAGCGGTGCCTCGCGTGTGCCCGCGAGGGGAGGAAGAGGAATGAAGTTATCTACCACTTCATCAGTCTCTACAAGAAGCATCCGTCTCTCAACGAGTTATCCTGATGTTGTGTCTGCAAATCTCAGCATCCAGACACAGGTACATGCAGGATTCAGGCCGAAATTTGTCTAATTCTCCGAGAAATGGCGTCACTGACTTCACGCCACAGTGTCCCATGCTGTTTCTCAGTCACGTGCTCAGCCTTGCCAGCATGTTCTGCTGTTGTTGTTCAGCTCAGCACAACTATTTCAGCACTTCAGAGGTGAGTTAGTGGTGATTTCCCAGTGTGAGCGTGTCTCCTCTTGTATTGTGGGTGAGGGAGGTAGGCGCGCGGCCCTGTCTCTCACCATACACACCCGCCCTAGTGTACGCCGCCACACACCACACACCACTCACTGCCCACTCCCTCTATGCTGTTTTCTGTGAATTTCCTTGTGAATTCTTGCCAGAACTGTGTATCCGAGTGTCGAGGCCACTCGAAGCCACGTGTGACCACGTGTGGGTCTGCGCCTACATCAACCCATGACGTCACCACCATGCTGCTGACGTCACGATGCTGCCGACTCCACGACGTCACTCCACTGATGTCACTTCGCGATGTCACCCCATGACATCCATCATCATGTCACTCCAGAACGTCACCTCGCGACGTCACCCACGATGTTGCCTGACGTTCCTCGCGACGTCTGCTGACATCACTCGCGATGTCACGCCTTACATCACCCATATGATGTCCCGAGTGCTGTAGTTTCACCGTGTGCATTTTATTTTCATTATTTGTCGAGAAGTTTGAGAGAAGATAAGTCGAGTGTTCATTAATTATTCTTCTCAGTCAGTGTTCTCACATGTTCGAGTATTGCTTAGTGACGATTTTTACACAGAAAAGCGTCATTTGCTAGTAAGCTATGTTGTACCACATGTGCAGTATGTGTGCAGTTTCTCATGTGTCCTATGTAGCACCTATGTGTTACTTTGTCACCCGGTGTGACCAGCGCCCCGCGCGCTTGACAGCTGACATTTGTCAGTCCAGGCGTCAGTTACGAGTGTTCGAGCGCCCTGTACAGAAAGCTCTTATTGTTCGCCGCTCGTAGATGCCTTTGCTGAATCGTACCCGCGACGATTCTCCCATCGAGACCGTTCCACTTCACCTCCAAGACCGTCAGTCCAGTTATTGCAGATGACCAGTCTGGGGACGCTTACACTGCCCTCTGCTGTAACTTCTACTGTCGAGAGATGTCACTCGCCAAGCCGCAGTTAAGCCTGTTGGCAGGCGACTGTCAGCCTCGTGTCACAGCTTCAGTGAGCAGCCTGCACAAAGATGATGTCACTTTGACTGCTAGCCCACTCACTGCAGTAAGGTGTATGCTGTTACGACCTCCAGATGTTTCGCCGAGTCGTCTCTGTCACGACTCACTCTACACTCGCCAGCAGCGACACCTCCAGCGACAGTACCAGTCGAGGAATGTCCTCCTGAGTCGCTTGCCAGTCCTGTCCTGTTGCGACTACTGACGACGCCTCACTCGAGGGCACCAGCAGTTGTGCCTCAGGTTGAGTGACCCCTGCAGCGACTACTACGATGTCTGCTTCACATTCCAGAGGAGACCGTACCCTGTTACGTCGCAGCTCAGCCGAAGCTGTCTCCCGTATTGCAGTATGTGTCCAGACGCAGGAAGGCGTGCAGTGCTGCATCGACGCTCACTGCCTTAGACCACGAAGCACACCGTTTTTTTCTTCCCTCTCTGGAGGAAGTTTTTTTTCCCATGTCCATATGTTTATGTATATATGTTTTTTATTTCGTGTTCTGTGACCTGTTCTTGCGGGGAGAGACCGAGTTTTTTAATGCCATTCATGGTCGGGTCGACCATGGGTAGCGTGACCGAGCGATGTAGACAGCCTGTCTGCCTGCATAGACAGCCATGCTGTCTGCCAGCTGAGTTCATATTTCGTGCCATGCTAGTTTCCATAGTATTCCGCCAGAGGGCAAGCCTGGTAGGCGTACCCACGTCTACCAGACCCGCCCTGGCCCACTCTCACTTGGCGCCCAGACTTCACTCAGTCAATAGGCCTACTCCTCTCCCTCTCGCACGGGGCATGGCCCTTGGCCATGGCCACAGACACGCAGCCTGTTACCCGCACCTTTATTACAAATAAAGTAAGAAGCCTCCGAAGCCTTATCATTTCAACCACGCCTCCAAAACGCCAAATAACACATCGTTATACATACCCAGCTGCCTCTCCGTCGTCCACTCCCTCTCCATCGTCCATACCTCCATCGTCCACACCTCCATCGTCTTCACTTCCATTGTCTATTCCTCCATCGGCTACACGTCTACTCCCTGCAGTTCCACTAGTGACTGCCATTCCTCTTCTTGCCTCATCATATTCATCGAAGGCATTCCATTCCGTTCCACTGCGTCTCTCCGTTCCTTTTATCTTACTCCACCTTCCCTCTTCCTGCTCCTACCCTCCTCTTTCTATGTTCCTACCATCCTCTTGTGTTGTTCCTAACCTCCTCTTCCTGTGCTCGTACCCTCCTCTTGTGTTGCTCTTACCTTCCTCTCCCCGTTTTCCTACCCTCCTCTTGTGTTGCTCTTACCCTCCTGTTCCCGTGAACCTACCCTCCTCTTGTGTTGCTCCTGCCCTGGTGCTCCTCCCGCAGCAGTCGCCCCTTCTGGTGCCGTCAGCAGTATAACACAGACACTGGCGAGGACCTTCATTTACATGGTAATAGATTTCTCTGATTTTTGCCATCTGCTCGACGACCTGACGAGGGGCCCACACGCCGGTTATGGCGCTCCCCAGACAGGTATTCAACTTTTCCACTAGATATTCATTTCACAGTCATTGGATTGAGAAAGAGAGAGATAGAGAGAGAGAGAGAGAGAGAGAGAGAGAGAGAGAGAGAGAGAGAGAGAGAGAGAGCGAGAGAGAGACAGACAGACAGAAAGGGAGATGATGATGATGGAGGGATTGATGGATGATAACTTGTTGTGAAAGACTCCAGACTGTACCATGTTCCTCAGCTACATTGATTGTGAAACATAAACAAAATTCTTCATTAATATAAAACCTTTTAAGACCAAAACCCATGGGAGAACAAGCCTTTACTGGGACAACTTTTCGCTTTGATGAAGCTCTACGCAGAGCGAAACGTTGTCCCCCAAAATACTACATGAGTTCGCGGGAGGGAATGGGGAGCTCTAGCTCTTGGCCCAGTCTTTAAAATTTCGACAGACTGATATGGTTGCCATACAGACACGTGAAGGATTGTCATACAAACACCTGAAGTATTGCCATACAAATGTGAGGTTTTTTCCATACAAACATGTGAGGTGTTGCCATACAAAGACGTGAGGTATTGTCATACAAACATGTGAGGTATTGTCATACAAACATGTGAGGTATTGTCATACAAACATGTGAGGTATTGTCATACAAACATGTGAGGTATTGTCATACAAACATGTGAGGTATTGTCATACAAACATGTGAGGTATTGTCATACAAACATGTGAGGTATTGTCATACAAACATGTGAGGTATTGTCATACAAACATGTGAGGTATTGTCATACAAACATGTGAGGTATTGTCATACAAACATGTGAGGTATTGTCATACAAACATGTGAGGTATTGTCTTACAAACATGTGAGGTATTTTCATACAAACATGTGAGGTATTGTCATACAAACGTGAGGTATTGTCATACAAACATGTGAGGTATTGTCATACAAACATGTGAGGTATTGTCATACAAACATGTAAGGTGTTGCCTTACAAACATGTGAGGTGTTGCCTTACAAACATATGAGGTATTGCCATATGAACATTTGAAAGCTTGCCGTAAAAATACATGAACTGCCACACACTCACGTTAATAATTGTCATACAAGCAGGAATGCCATACGAACATGCGAAGGATTGCCATAAAAATGTGAGATATTGCTATATAAATACGTGAAGGATTGCCATACAAACACGTGAAAGGTTATACAAACACTGGAAGGGTTGCCATAGAAACATACAAGTTGTGTCAATTGTCCTTCAGGAGTGCTGACCTCGGTCTCCTGGGTTTTTATTACTGAAGCTTCATCACCAGGTCCTTTCAAGGGCTCCTCATCCAAGGAGTTGAGCGACACATCCCTTCCTTAGATCAAACTTGCGTACCTTTCATTCAGCAGACACTGTATGACCCTTACGGGTTCAGCGCTTGAACATGCATATAATGTTGACCAACTCATTGATGCAGTTGTGACAGCCTCCACTAGCCGAGATGTCTTCAGATTATCTAAACAGAGAGATAATCAAGACATTCCAATTACGCGATTATCTTGTCTCAACGGTGGTGAATAATTGGAATTATTTAGTTCTGAACCTGCCCACTGTTGCACCACTGTTGAGATTTGAACGTTGCCTGATTTTTCCCTTGGCCACCGCGTTGCCAGACGTATTTCTGCTGTTGTTTAATTTGCTTATTTTTCGTCTAATGTACTTTTTTTTAAAGTTTATGTAACTAAACCGAATAGCACAAGAATTATCATATAATAATCATTAAAATTAATTATTCTAATTATCACTGCAATTATTATTTGTAAAAGCTGAACTTTGGCGTTACATATGATTCAAGCCACAAAATAAATTTATATAGGAAAGAATTCTAATACGTTTTATGATATTTAAATTCTGACACAAACAATTAATTCCTGTCAGGAGAAACTCAGACATGTTTTGTTAAATCCTATGACGTTTGAACTAAATATTCTGACAATCCAAATGAACGAGAGAGAGAGAGAGATTTGAGAGGATTTTTTTTTTTTAGAATAAGTGGGATTTTAATGAAGAGTTGGATTTTGACAGAGCGGGATTTTGATACAGAGCGGGAGAGAAAGGGAGGGATTTTGACATGACAGGGATTTTGATATGACAGAGGGAGGGATTTTGATATGACAGAGGAAGGGAGGGATTTTGATATGAGAGAGGGAGGGATTTTGATATGACATAGGGACGGAGGGATTTTGATATGACAGAGGAAGGGAGGGATTTTGATATGACAGAGGAAGGGAGGGATTTTGATGTGAGAGAGGGAGGGATTTTGATATGACATAGGGACGGAGGGATTTTGATATGACAGAGGAAGGGAGGGATTTTAATATGACAGAGGAAGGGAGGGATTTTGATATGACAGAGGAAGGGAGGGATTTTGATATGACAGAGGAAGGGAGGGATTTTGATATGAGAGAGGCAGGGATTTTGAGTTAACATACGGAGGAATTTTGATATGAGAGAGGGAGGGATTTTGAGAACCAAACTTTTGCTTTATAAAACATATTTAATCAACTCCCTACATCGTCCTTTCCCTCCTTCCTAGCACACGCAGCGCTTCTGTAAATTCCTTACATCTAGATCTATGTAAACACGTGGAGACCAGCAGCAACACACTGTGTAAGTTATTTACTGACTCTCCCCAAGGTAGGAAGCCGTCGCTTTGTTAACACACACTGCTTCCGTGATCACAAAGATTGGCGGAATTTTCATCACAATGTATTTTCATTTGCATGAGAGGTCCACTGGGGATTGTGGGGTGGTGGGGCGTGTTGTGGGGTGGTGGGGCGTGTTGTGGGTGTGAGGGTGTTGAGTGGAGCGGGGACTTGTGTATTGATGAGTCAGTAGGTAGTGTGCTGTGAGGGTATGAGGGATCTGTAGTAGAGGAAGAGAATGCGTAGAGGACCCCGCTGAATGAGAAAACTGAGAGTAGAGTGCTAACAGCTAGGTCCTCCTTCACCAGGTGCAGTATTTCTAGACACAAAAAGCTCTGACGTACTAAATATTTTGATTTTTTTTTGGAAAACTTGATAGAAAATATTTAACCAAGAAGCCTGTGGTGAAACATGAAGCTGGAGACAGTTGTCATGGTAGTTTCACTTCATAATATCAAGTACTGTAGTGAATGTCGTCTTAAATGCTTTAATAAACTTGCAGAATATATGACACAACATTCCAGCTCTTTCACGTGAGGCGCTTGATTGATGGCAACAAAGGGATGAGCGAAATTCTGAAGAGTTAAGAAGTCTAAGAACTCAATGTATCATACCAAATTAAATATTGACAACATAAGTGAATTTTCCAGACTCTTCCAATTTTTTTTATTTTTATTTATTTATTAACACATCGGCCGCTGCCCATCGAGGCAGGGTAACCCGAAAAAGAAATGCTTTCATCATCATTCACTCCATCACTGCCTTGCCAGAGGCGCACCTACACTACAGTTAAAAAACTGCAACATATCAACACCCCTCCTTCAGAGCGCAGGCGCTGTACTTCCCACCTCCAGGACCCTAAGTCCGGCTAATCGGTTTCCCTGAATCCCTTCATAAATGTTACTTTGCTCACACTCCAACAGCATGTCAAGTCATAAAAACCATTCGTGTCTACTCCTTCCTATCTAACACGCTCACACACGCTTGCTGGAAGTCCAAGCCCCTCACACACAAAACCTTTACCCCCTCCCGCCAACTTTTCCTTGGACGACCTCCCATGCCTTCTTTCCACTACAGATTTATATGCCCTCCAAGTCATTTTATTTTGTTTCATCTTCTCTGATTGTCCGAACCACCTCAACAACCCTTCCTCAGCCCTCTGGATAATATTTTTAGAAGCCCCGCACCTTCTCCTAATCTCCAAACTACGAATTCTCTGCATTATATTCATACCGCACATTGCCCTCCAGCCTTATTGCAACATTCGCCATCCATGCTTCACACCCATACAAGAGCATTGGTACCACTATACACTCATACATTCCCCCTCTTTGCTTCCATGGATAACGTACTTTGTCTCCACAGACTCCTCAGTGCTCCACTCACCTTTTTTTCCCTCATCAATTCTATGATTCACCTCGTTTTTCATAGACCTATCTGCTGACACGTCCACTCCCAGATATCTAAATACATTCACTTGCTCTATACTTCCTCCTTCCAATCTGATGTCCAATCTTTCATTACCTAATTGTTTTTCCTTCATCATCTTGCTCTTTCCTGTGTTCACTTTTAATTTCCTTCTTTTACATACACTTCCAAACTCGTTCACCAACCTCTGCAACTTCTCTTCAGAATCTTCTAAAAGCACAGTGTCATCAGCAAAAAGCAGCTCTGACAACTTCCACTTTGTGTTAGATTCTTTATCTCTTAATCCCACACCTCTTGCCAACACCCGAACATTCACTTCTCTTACAACCCCATGGTGACATCATGCATCCCTTTCTAAGGCCTATTTTCACTGGGAAATAATCTCCCCCTCTCTCCTACATATTCTCACCTGAGCCTCACTATCCTTGTAAAAACTCTTAATTGCTTCCAGTAACCTACCACCTATTACATACATTTGCAACATCTGCCACATTGCTTCCCTATCCACCCTATCGTATGCCTCTTCCAAATCCATAAATGCAATGAAAACCTCTACAGTTATCGAAATGCTGTTCATATATATGCTTCAATGTAAACACTTGGTCTACACACCCCTTACCCTTCCTAAAGCCTCCTTGTTCATCTGCGATCCTGATCTCCGTTTTACTATTAATTCTGTCGATAATAACTTTACGATACACTTTACCAGGTATACTCAACAGGCTTATTTCCCTATAATTTTTACAATCTCTTTTGTTCCCTTTGCCTTTATACAAAGGAACTATGCATGCTCTCTAGGTACCTGAGGAATCAAAGATCAGCAGTAAGCAGACACATAACAAATGAAAGCAAGTTTTTATTGCAATGACGTTTCGCTCAGTAGCTCAGGAAACAGTTGGGATTCGAACCTATAGCGAGTCAGTCGTAAATTTGGCAGGCCAGTGCGCCAACCACTTCACCATCCATCTCGGTATATTTCTATGCACCAGGAAGGTTACATGGGACTCGCTATGACTACACATATATTGTTTTACAGACGAATCTCACACCAAGATGGCTGTGCCACGCTGTAGATCAAGGTCCTTTAAAGTTGCTAACGATGACTGGCGAAATTGTAATAACAGCGATACGTCACTTTAATTAAGACTCATTCCATGTGTGTGTGTGTGTGTTAGAATTAGCTATGATGAAGACGACCTAGGCCTAGGCTTCTACAAAATGTTTTTTATTATTATATTGCAAAAGAACATTACCTTCAGTGCTAAATATCTGATAGAGACAGTCGACCTGTAACATGTTTCATGAGTTTTTCTACTCCGAGTTATCCTACATCATACATTATCAGCGTCTGTGCACTGATAAGTAAGACTGCGAAACATTCAGTCGAAATTTCCACAACCCAGGGCAACACTGCTTTAGAGCAGGTCGCTCTTGCCTCCTCCTGCTGCTGCACGCATCATCCCCCCTTGCTCACGCACGTACGCACGCACACACGCACACACACACGCACACACACACACACACACACACACACACACACACACACACACACACACACACACACACACCTGGTAACTTCCCACAGCCTGCAAGGAGAACTGTCTTGCCTCAGGAGACGAGTAGTGGGTAGCCTCCTGAAGAAAAAGTTAAAAGTCATTTTTTAGTTTCTGGCATTTTAATGTATAAATCCGGGAAGTACGCTGGCTGAGGAAATGTAGATAATATCCCAAGGTTTTTATTTTACTGTTTGGTGAACTTTTGTGAGAATTTGAAAGGTTTTTTGAAGAAATATTTTACGAAATCTTGAGCAGCTAACATGAGGGTCATATATTTTTTTAATTCTTGCCGATACTTTTTGAGTTCTCTTATCTTGTTTCTGGGTAGTATCTGTGTGGGCGTGGTCAGTCAGTGTAGGGGCGTGGTCATTCAGTATGGGGGCGTGGTCAGTCAGTGTGGGGACGTGATCAGTCAGTATGTGGACGTGGTCAGTCAGTGCGGGGGCGTGGTCAGTCAGTGTGGGCGTGGTCAGACAGTGTAGGGGCGTGGTCATTCATTATGGGGGCGTTGTTAGTCAGAGTGGGGGCGCGGTCAGCCAGTGTAGGGGCGTGGTCAGTCAGTGCAGGGGCGTGGTCAATGTGTGGGCGTGGTCAGTCAGTGTGGGGACGTGATCAGTCAGTGTGTGGGCGTGATCAGTGAGTGTGGGGGCGTGGTCAGTCAGTGTGTGGGCGTGGTCAGTGTGGGAGCGTGGCCAGTCAGTGTGTGGGCGTGGTCAGTCAGTGTGGGGGCCTGCTCACAAATCTTTCTTTCTTTCAACACGTCGGCCGTTTCCCACTGAGGCAGGGTGGCCCAAAAGGAAAAACGAAAGTTTCTCCTTTTACATTTAGTAATATATACAGGAGAAGGGGTTACTAGCCCCTTGCTCCCGGCATTTTAGTCGCCTCTTACGACACGCATGGCTTACGGAGGAAGAATTCTATTCCACTTTCCCTTATTCACTATTCACTTGCCCTTAGAACAGATGAGAGACACAGAGATCATAATGTGCCTCTCACATAAACATTTCAGGAGCATCAGTCTGTAGGGGGGGTTAGGGATTATCTGTCTCTCTCTCCGTCTCTCTGTCTGTCTGTCTGTCTGTCTGTCTTTTTTTTACACGGGGTTTGACAAGGTTAGGTTAAGGATCCCTAACTTTATTGACAAGTTATTGACAAGTTAAGGACTCCTAACTTTAGTGACAAGCTAAGAGCTGTTACCTACATCAGCTCATTTGAAAGCATTTATATTTTTATGAAACATATAAGTAGGGAACAGAATGAAGTTGGAGCCATCTGTGGGCCAGCATTTTCATTTGATCAACTGACTTTATCTCGTTGGTATCATTATGATGTACGAATGTGTTCCAGACTCGAGTCATCCTGGGGATAAATGATCTCAAATGAAGTGATGTTCTGGAGCAGGGTACAGCCAGAGTGAAGTTGCTGCTTTCTCCCCGTCTTGTGGTATAGAAGCCAAGTGTGGTACTTTGACAATGTTGGACTTCTACATAACAGTAAGGTCGCCCACATCCTTCCTGTGTTGAAGGCTCTGCTGAAATGACAGATCTATCTAAGGTGGGTCCAGGCGAGAGATGAGACCTCTTGCTCTGTTCTCTACTCTGTCAAGCAGTCGCTGATGAGAGGGGAGCAGGCAAACCAAGAAAGTGGAGCATACTCAAGGTGTGAGCATACTTGTGCCTCATACAGAATCTTGCAACCCCTACTGTCAAGCAGATGCGAGATACGTCGAAGTGCTGTAAGCTTCCTGGCTGCCTTGTTTGCAAGATTTACAACGTGGTTCGTCATGGTCAGTTTGGAGTCAAATTTCACCCCAAGGATATCAACTTCTTCCCCAGGTACCAACACTCTCCCATTCATACTTACTACTGCTACGGCATTACCATCATGGTGCCTAGAGACCATCATCATTTGTGTTTTCTCAGGTGCAAATGTTACCTGCCATTGGTTTCCTCTTAGCTGGTGATTGATGTAGCTTAGAGCAGAGGGCATTTCTTATCTTGGATAAGTAAATATCAGAGTACAGTCGTCTTCATATGCATGGGATTCTGGGATGAGATGAAGAAGGTCATTGAAGTAGACATTCCATAACAATGGTCCAAGCATACTTCCTTGTGGAACATTTGCCCCAATAGGATGTCTTGCTGATTCTGTTAAATTGAGAACTACCCTTAGAGATATACCATGAAGGTAATCTCTGAGGAGACTGTCTCTGT
Organism: Cherax destructor; assembly: GCA_009830355.1. Taxonomy (NCBI): domain Eukaryota; kingdom Metazoa; phylum Arthropoda; class Malacostraca; order Decapoda; family Parastacidae; genus Cherax; species Cherax destructor. Next base: position 107,956 of record WNWK01004766.1, read on the forward strand.
CTCTCTCTGTCTGTCTGTCTGTCTCTCTCTCTCTCTATCTCTCTCTCTCTCTCTCTCTCTCTCCCTTCCCTTCCTCGTTTTCTCTTCCCCTCTTCCTTCCGCTATCTCTTTTTCTCCTCTCTTCCTCCCTTTTTCCTCCCTTCTCCCCCTCCACTCTAATTCTACTGTGGTACCATAATTAAGTAACCCAGACTTTACAATAAATAATTTTGAACTTCTCTGAAACAAAGGTTTTTGCTTTAATATTATTTAGCACAAATTTAAACTGCAAAAAATGCGGAGAAAAAGTAGAATAAAAGAGCTAGGAAAACCCAACAAAATGTTACAGATAAAAATTAAACTCCATCTTTCAAATTGCCGATACATGATTCAGATGGCGCACTGCCGCCCATGGTCAAGGAAAAACCTAAGTTACACAACAACCATTTATTTGAACATTTCGCTCCGTGACTTGATAAAGATATGCACAGAGCGAAACTTGTCGCAATTATAACTTGTGTCGTTTCTTCAATAAAGGCACATTTGTGTCGTCAAAATTCTGTTTAGTTCACAGGGTGTCTAATCATAGTCTACTCTCCCTACCTGAAATATATCCTACATCTGATCTGGCAACTTTTTTTTCAGAGAATTCCTAAGGTCTAAAAGAGCATTGAAAAATACTTTCTGTATTTATGAGAAAATTTACAAATAAATCATACCTGTGACTTGTTTCGAGGGTTTTTGTATCGCCGCAGCCCAGCCTGGGCCAGGCTTTTCTGTTGACCACATGGCCAATTAGGCTGTTAGTGCTAGCAGCCAACAGACCCACATACCCATCACAACTCGGCTGATAGGGCCTTACCAGAAGAGAGTGCCCCGCTTCTTCATGGATTTAACCTAGAAAGTTGACAAACACATACCTATTCGTGCAGCTCAGCCTAGCCGCTGCTGAACTGGTTAACCAGGGTGTTAGTGCTAGCGGCCGCCCGCTAGCCCACATAACCAGGCTGATCCGGCATTTGGTGAAGGAACTTGTTGAGCTTTCTTCATGTTGTTTCAGAGGTTAGGTGTGACGACAGCCCACCGATGCATATGGCTACCTGGCCTGAGCCCAGCTTTCTCGTTGATTTCCAGTTCAACCAGGCTGTTGCTGCAGCGGCCCGCACTAGTAATCACGCCTGCAGATATTTTCACCGTGAGATGTGCAAATCATCATCACAGGCCAGAAAATTTTAAGATTTCTCCATTCAGGACATGAGAAAGGTCAGAGCTGCAAAGGGTAGATAGAGATCGTTGACTGCCCTCATAGAGCCAATAAAAACTCTGGAACTCGATCACAGGTATATTACGGATGACAGGAGCAACTTGTTCTCTAGTTACGGCAGCCATTTTCGCACTAATTTCCCTTCGTACATTTTTTGCACGCTCGATATGGCACGGAAATTTTAATATTTCATATTCCTGGTTACATTAACTCATGTTGACCTATAATTACCCGACAATAATGAGATTTTAAAAACGGGTTGCTTACGACTAGACAGCACGGGACATATTGTGCCATTTCGAGCATGAATTTTCTGACAACTGGTGCAGTAGTTGAGGATGGCTGCGAGGAGAGAGCCGTGCTGCTGCTACATCCACTGGCGGAGTTCTAAGTATTACTAATTTAAACTGTGGATGTTACGCCCACTTCATCTATTTATACTATCTACCTACTATTACAAGTATAACTATTACAACCACTATTATAAGTATGGTTAATACCACCAATATTACAATTATAGCTGTTACCACCACATCTATTACCACCGCAGCCGCAACTATGACTACTGCCACCACAACCACAACTGTGACTTCTACCACCACCACCACTTCTGCCAAAACTACCAGTATCGTGCTACCACAACAACCACATGACCAAAAAACTTAAACTGATTTTTATAGCGGAAACTCATCTCAAACTGATCAAATAATTATCAAGTCATTCCACCCATAAAACTCTAATAATTCCCATCATATTTAGGAGAGGAACGCCAGGCAAAAGTGCCGTAATTGACAAAGTTAATAATCCGGAGGAGCTAACGAGTAATTAAGGGGCTGATGACCCTATCTGCCTCGTTTCCGGCTGCATTACTCGAATTACGCAACGGAAATTGACTCGCTCGGTATCGTAACTGCCCAATTCGATGCCATTAACTAGTTATATGTTTAACTCATTTGTCACCCCCTTTCCCAGTGACGAGTGGTTGGATAAGAATTGTATATATGCCTAATATATATATATATATTTTTTTTTTTATTAACACATCGGCCGATTCCCACCAAGGCAGGGTGGCCCGAAAAAGAAAAACTTTCATCATCATTCACTCCATCACTGTCTTGCCAGAAGGGTGCTTTACACTACAGTTATAAAACTGCAACATTTACACCCCTCCTTCAGAGTGCCAGCACTGTACTTCCCATCTCCAGAACTCAAGTCCGGCCTGCCGGTTTCCCTGAATCCCTTCATAAATGTTACTTTTCTCACACTCCAACAGCACGTCAAGTATTAAAAACCATATGCCTCCATTCACTCCTATCAAATACGCTCACACATGCTTGCTGGAAATCCAAGCCCCTCGCACACAAAACTTCCTTTACCCCTCCCTCCAACCTTTCCTAGGCCGACCCCTACCCCGCCTTCCCTCCACTACAGATTTATACACTCTCGAAGTCACTCTGTCTCGTTCCATTCTCTCTACATGTCCAAACCACCTCAACAACCCCTCCTCAGCTCTCTGGACAATCGTTTTGGTAATCCCGCACCTCCTCCTAATTTCCAAACTCCGAATTCTCTGCATTATATTCACACCACACATTGACCTCAGACATGACATCTCCACTGCCTCCAGCCTTCTCCTCGTTGCAACATTCATCACCCATGCTTCACACCCATATAAGAGCGTTGGTATAACTATACTCTCATACATTCCCCTTTACTTCCATGGACAAGGTTCTTTGTCTCCACAGACTCCGAAGTGCTCCACTCACCCTTTTCCCCTCATCAATTCTATGATTCACCTCATCCTTCATAGACCCATCCGCCGACATGTCCACTCCCAAATATCTGAATACATTCACCTCCTCCATACTCTCTCCCTCCAATCTGATATCCAATCTTTCGTCACCTATTCTTTTTGTTATCCTCATCACCTTACTCTTTCCTATATTCACTTTCAATTTTCTTCTTTTACACACCCTACCAAATTCATCCACCAACCTCTGCAGCTTCTCTTCAGAATCTCCCAAAAGCACAGTGTCATCAGCAAAAAGCAACTGTGACAACTCCCACTTTGTATTTGCTTCTTTATCTTTTAGCCCAACACCTCTTGCCAAGACCCTCGCATTCACTTCTCTTACAACCCCATCTATAAATATATTGAACAACCACGGTGACATCACACATCCTTGTCTAAGGCCCACTTTTACTGGGAAATAGTCCCCTTCCCTCCTACACACTCTAACCTGAGCCTCACTATCCTCATAAAAACTCTTCACTGCTTTCAGTAACCTTCCTCCTATTCCATACACCTGCAACATCTGCCACATTGCCCCCTATCTACCCTATCATACGCCTTTTCCAAATCCATAAATGCCACAAAAACATCTTTACCCTTATCCAAATACTGTTCACCTATATGTTTCACTGTAAACACTTGGTCTACACACCCCTACCTTTCCTAAAGCCCCTTGTTCATCTGCTATCCTGCTTTCTGTTTTACTCTTAATTCTTTCAATAATAACTCTACCATACACTTTACCAGGTACACTCAACAGACTTATTCCCCTATAATTTTTGCACTCTCTTTTGTCCCCTTTGCCTTTATACAAAGGAACAATACACGCTCTCTGCCAATCCCTAGGTACCTTACCCTCTTCCATACATTTATTAAATAATAGCACCAACCACTCCAAAATTATATCCCCACCTGCTTTTAACATTTCTATCTTTATCCCATCAATCCCAGCTGCCTTACCCCTTTCATTCTACCCACTGCCTCACGAACTTCCCTACACCCACAACTGGCTCTTCCACACTCCTACAAGATGTTATTCCTCCTTGCCCTACACACGAAATCACAGCTTCCCTGTCTTCATCAACATTTAACAAATCCTCAAAATATTCTCTCCATCTTCCCGATACCTCTAACTCTCCATTTAATAACTCTCCTCTCCTATTTTTAACTGTCAAATCCATTTGTTCTCTAGGCTTCCTCAACTTATTAATCTCATTCCAAAACTTTTTCTTATTTTCAACAAAATTTGCTGATAACATCTCACCCACTCTCTCATCTGCTCTCTTTTTACATTGCTTCACCACTCTTTAACCTCTCTTTTTCTCTCCATATACTCTTCCCTCCTTGCATCACTTCTACTTTGTAAAAACCTCTCATATGCTAACTTTTTCTCCCTTACTACTCTCTTTACATCATCATTCCACCAATCGCTCCTCTTCCCTCCGCACCCACTCGCCTGTAACCACAAACTTCTGCTGAACACTCTAACACTACATTTTTAAATCTACCCCATACATTTTCGACCCCATTGCCTACACTCTTACTAGCCCATCTATCCTCCAATAGTTGTTTATATCTTACCCTAACTGCCTCCTCTTTTAGTTTATAAACCTTCACCTCTCTTTTACTTACTGATTCTATTTTCCTTGTATCCCATCTACCTTTTACTCCCACTGTAGCTATAACTAAAAAGTGATCTGATATATCTGTAGCCCCTCTATAAACATGTACATCCTGAAGTCTACTCAACAGTCTTTTATCTACCAATACATAGTCCAACAAACTACTGTCATTTCTGCCCTACATCATATCTTGTATACTTATTTATCCTCTTTTTCTTAAAATATGTATTACCTATAACTAAACCCCTTTCTATACAAAGTTCAATCAAAGGGCTCCCATTATCATTTACACCTGGCACCCCAAACTTACCTACTACACCCTCTCTGCATGTTTCTCCCACTTTAGCATTTAGGTCCCCTACCACAATTACTCTCTCATTTGGTTCAAAAGTTCCTATACATTCGCTTAACATCTCCCAAAATCTCTCTCTCCTCTACACTCCTCTCTTCTCCAGGTGCATACACGCTTATTATGACCCACTTTTCGCATCCGACCCTTATTTTAATCCACATAATCCTTGAATTTACACATTTATATTCCCTCTTTTCCTTCCATAACTGATCCTTCAACATTATTGCTACCCCTTCCTTAGCTCTAACTCTCTCAGATACTCCTGACTTAATCCCATTTATTTCTCCCCACTGAAACTCGCCTACCCCTTCAGCTTTGTTTCACTTAGGGCCAGGACATCCAACTTCTTTTCATTCATAACATCGGCAATCATCTCTTTCTTATCATCCGCACTACATCCACGCACATTCAGACAACCCAATTTTATAAAGTTTTTCTTCTTCTCGTTTTTAGTAGATTTGTACAGGAGAAGGGGTTACTAGCCCATTGCTCCCGGCATCTTAGTCGCCTCATACGACACGCATGGCTTACGGAGGAAAGATTCTTTCCACTTCCCCATGGACAATAGAGAAAATAAAAGGAACAAGAGCTATTAAGAAAAAGAAGAAAAACCTAGATGTGTGTATGTATATATATGCATGTGTATGCCAGTGTAGTGTGACCTAAAGTGTAAGTAGAAGTAGCTAGATATACCTGTTATCCAGCGTGTTTATGAGACAGAAAAAAGACACCAGCAATCCTACCATCATGTAAAACAGTTTCAGGTTTCTGTTTCACAGTCACCTGGCAGGACGGTAGTACTCCCTGGGTGGTTGCTGTCTACACCATAATATATATATATATATATATATATATATATATATATATATATATATATATATATATATATATATATATATATATAAATGTCGTGCCGATTAGGTAAAACTTGCTATTTTGGCTTAAATAGCAACGGTCACCTTGGCATATAAGACAAGTGAAAATTTGTGTATGCAATAATTTCGCCAAAATCATTCTGAACATAACGAAAAAAATATATTTAATTTTGTTTGTTTATTATTAAATTAATGTTAACGTATCTAAAATATATTTAGTTGGGTTAGGCTAAATTAAATTACGCTTGTTGTAATAAGGTTAGGTAGGTTTTCAAAGTTTCTCTTGGTACAAAATTATAAATTCTTACATTAACATAAATGAAAAAAATATATCTTTAAACGTATAAGAGAAAATTTTAGAAAGGACTTAATTTTAGATGAGTTCTTGCTAATTGACCAGTTTTACCTAATCGGCACGACATTTATATATATATATATATATATATATATATATATATATATATATATATATGAATTAACAGAATAATGGACGAGGACTCAAATCGTAGTGGTGTATGTAGTCAGCCCAAAGTTGTCTACTCAGCCACGGAGCTTGCAAAAAGATAATTTCACAGCACATAATTATGAGACTCTGGTTCTAGCAGCAACAATAACCGTAATGCAACTGTTTCATCCCACAACCCCAGAAACTTTCATGGTACATATATGCTCATACACACAAACAAGCAAGTTTATGTAAAGTGGAGTAGTGTATATAATTGACAGTGGAGTAATTGACTTGTTTAAACTCCTTTATAGAAAGTCCCTTGTTATAAAGAGCATTTCGGGCATCCTTGAAATTAACTTAAAATTATTAGAAAATGAGACAAATACAGTAGATTACTAGAAATCTATAGTTTGCCATATTTGACATTAATGCACCGTGACTGTTTAGTAGATGAATTGTGATATTGTGGAATCTTGTATAACAATTTGGTACAACATTTGTATCGGGTAATACTAAGGCAGAATATATATTTAGTTAATTCATATGTTGAAACAGATTAGCGAATTCTAATATGATTGGGATCAACAGAGTAGCTGGGTTTAAGTGAACCTTAAGTGGTACTTTTTTAACTACATTTTTAAAGCAGGCGGCATCTTCGGGAAGGGAGCTCAAAATTTTAGGGCCCTTTATTTTCTTTAGAGTAATGTAGAGGTTGAGTTGAACAAGCGGTATATCAAAGATATTTATCTTTTGTGTTGTGTCTTTGTGGTCTGTTGGAGTTTTCCAGGAGTCGGAGTGTTGGGTTGAAGGTCGTTCTGAGTGTCTTGTATCTGTAAAATGCACAGTAGTAACTGTGGATGTGTTGTATGTTCAGTAAATTGAGACTTTTGAATAGTGTGTGTGTGTATTGTCTGGAACCTGAATGGGTGATTATTCTAGCAACTGATTTCAGTTGGGTAACAAAGTTTTCAGGTGATTTGCGGAAGTGAGGTAAGGATAGATAAGATATTAGTACAGAGTAAGTAATGGTTTTTGGGGAACAGAGTAGCCTATTTTTGATAGAATATCTATAGGTCTTAGATTTGTGTTTGATGTGAGTGTTGCATATATCGTCAATAAAACCAAGATAAGGCACAATGAACGACTGTGAATGATATAAGAATGAATGTAGATTCGAACCGTAGTTCATGCATATAGCAGGCCTAACACTGCAATCACTCACCCAGGAAACTTACAAAAGGAAGTTTTTACAACCAGCACTTCTGTGATCTGCTTGTATACAACCATGTCTCAGTAGTGTTCGTTGTAAATATTAAATATCAAAACACCCTGCAGAAATTAAAAAAAAAGTGGTTGTTAAAGCTCTTTAGACTCACTAGGGATCCTTAAGCAGGCCAAAATAGAAGAAAAACAGAAAAAAATGTAAGGATCTTACAGAAAAGTTCTCATCGATTTTTCCAGTATTTCTCTTATTCTGGGCTGATAAAGGATCCCTAGCGGTTCTAAATAGCTTTGCCAATATTTTTTTCTAAATTCTGGAGGGTGTTCATTTAACGTTCACGAGGTGATTCTAATATATATATATATATATATATATATATATATATATATATATATATATATATATATATATATAATATATTTGTATTATACTGTCCGTTATATATTTATTTATTGTAAATTGTGTTCGTTTTTCCGTTTCACTGAAGAGCAAAAATATCTTTTAGTTTCGGGTTCTTGCTTAGTGGAGATGATAGGAGCTCGGATAATCCACACGGGTTGATTGTTTTTCTGAATAAAAATAAAATAATATTTATTATTATTATTAATTAATTAATTAATTAATTAAGGGAAATAAGAGATTCACTCACAAATAGTCAAAATTTTGTGGACGTGTTCAGTGAACCATGAAGTGCACTAAAATTCCCAGGTTGTGATACTTTTCTTGGCTTATACGTATTTTTAACCTAGTTTTAAACTTGAATGACTTTGAAGAAGATATTTGAAAGAATACTCACGAACTCTGCCCAAGCCTCAGATTCATGCTTCTTTATGTTTACATTGTTATTTAAATAAGCATCATCACATGTATTAAATACCCTATTAGTGTTTTTTTATATACATAACCTCTAATAGAGTGCCTTTAGAGACCTTGTGGCAGTTATCGGTAGGCCTTTTGTTGTTAACCATTTAATGGTGATGGTTGTTTTAATTACATGTGTCTTTATTTTTCTGTGTGCTTGTTTGTATTAATTTTTGAGGGTCTGTTTTTAGTATGAGTATGTATATGACATCCTCGAGTATGCCGTACCTAGATGGAACCCGCACCTAATTAATTAAAAATTATAGAGAAGTTATGTTTGTTCCTGGTGATCGTGTGCACAGACTCGCAAGGAGTCTGTGCACAGGAGCTAAAGCTCACGCTACTGGCTGAGCGAAGGGTGAGGGAAGATGTGGTCATGACGTGTAAGATATTCACGTGTGTTAACTCAGTGGTAATACTGATAGTTGAAAGGTGAACGTGAACGAGAAGGTATTGATACCAGGTCAGTCTCTCTCTCTCTCTCTCTCTCTCTCTCTCTCTCTCTCTCTCTCTCTCTCTCTCTCTCTCTCTCACACACACTACACACACACACACACACACACACACACACTGAAAAAAGAGAACAGTGAGGGTCCTGCTGGCGGCCACAAGGTGGAGGGGTAAAACTTTTTCTGAAATTATAGTGGAATTAATGCAGAGAGATGGAAGGGGTTCATGTGTGAAATTGACTTGTAATGAAGGAGCAGAGGTGAGGGATGGGAGAGGGAGGGATGGAATAGGAAGAAGAGGGAGGGAGGGGGAAGAAGAGGAAGGAAGTGGGAATAGGATGAGGGAAGAGAGAATTTGGAAACGATATGGAATAGGAAGAGGAAAAAGAGGAGGGAAGGGGGACAGGAAAAAGATAGGAAGTGAGAAAAGGGAAAGGGAAAATAGGAAAAGGATAGGGAATGGAAAGCAGAGGCCGAACGAGGGAGAAGAGAGGAGGGAGAGAAGAGGAAGAAAGCGGGAAGAGAATCTAAGAGATATGAAGTAAACAAAAAAGAACTAAGTGAATGAAGAAAAATGGGGCCCGTGAGTGAAGGGACAGTGTGAAAGAGAGAGTGGGAAGATAGAGAGAGGAGGTGAGGAAAGAGGGAGGGGAGGGTGATGGAAATGGGTGCGGAAGAGGAAGTGTGGTTGGAGGAGGTTTGAAAAATTGAAGTGATAGAGAGAGTTAAAGAAAAACATGGGAGGGATAGAAGGTAGGGAAGACATAGGAGTGACAGGGAGAGTTATTGAAAGTCATAGGAATGATAGAGGTTAGGGAAGACATACCTTTGATATTCCTTTGATGAATTTCGAGAGTCTCACTACTCTCGGAGCCCGTTCATGGTCCAGGCTCGTCTGGTGCTTTCTGGTCAACCAGGCTGTTGCTGCTGGGGGCCCGCTGCCTTACATGTCCATCACATCCTGGTTGATCTGGCACCTGGTGAAGATACTTGTCCAGTTTTCTCTTGAAGACTTCTACACTTGTTCCAGCCGTGTTTCTGATATCTTCTGGTAAGAAGTTGAATAGTCTGGGACCACGGATGTTGATACTGTGTTCCCTTACTGTCCCCACCGCACCCCTGCTACTCACTGGGTTTATTTTGCTCTTCCTCCCATATCTCTCACTCTAGTATGTTATGGCAGTGTATACGCCATAACAACATATGCGTATATTGATATCTCATACACGTATATTGATATTGATATCTCATACACGTATATTGATATCTCATACACGTATATTGATATCTCATACACGTATATTGATATCTCATACACGTATATTGATATCTCATACACGTAGATTGATATCTCATACACGTAGATTGATATCTCATACACGTATAATGATATCTCATACACGTATATTGATATCTCATACACGTATATTGATATCTCATACACGTATATTGATATCTCATACACGTATATTGATATCTCATACACGTAGATTGATATGATTGATATCTCATACACGTATATTGATATCTCATACACGTGTATTGATATCTCATACACGTATATTGATATCTCATACGCGTATAATATCTCATACGAGCATATTGATAGACTGTAGACCACTATAGACAAGTCAGGGATCGAATGTTTGAACTTAAAAATCCTTGAAGTCATCTATTTTCTCTCCAATCCTTTACTCTTACAGCAGGTGATACCCCAGATGTGGAGAATGTAAAGATGTGATAAATGATTTAAAAAACCTACGAGTAGAAGCGATAGGAAGAGTTTACTTAAGTACATGAGTTATAAGGGGGTGCTTAGGGAGCACATATTAAAGATAGGGAGCGCGTAAGGAGTACAGGGGAGTGATAGGGAGAGTTATGTCCTACCGTGGGTGCCTGCACCACTTGGGGGGTGCATGGTACTTCAGCAGGGGTATATTGTGCCTCAGTAGGGGTGCATGGTACCTTAGCAGGGGTGCATGGTACTTCAGCAGGGGTATATTGTGCCTCAGTAGGGGTGCATGGTACCTTAGCAGGGGTGCATGGTACTTCAGCAGGGGTACATGGTACCTCAGTAGGGGTGCATGGTACCTCATCACTGGTGCATGGTACTTCAGCAGAGGTACATGGTGCCTTAGTAGGGGTGCATGGTACCTCAGTAGGGGTACATGGTACTTCAGCAGGGGTACATGGTGCCTCAGTAGGGGTGTATGGTACCTCAGCAGGGGTGCATGGTACTTCAGCAGAGGTGCATGGTACCTCAGCAGAGGTGCATGAACACTCCCTAGAATATAATAGTATTTTATATTATTCTTGGGTGAACGAATATTTTATTTTGGATGGCAATTCACTCCTTTCTTTGGCTCTTAAAAATTTAATGAAATTAGGTGCGTGGGTTGGGTAAAATTTGGTTTGGGTTGCACAAGCTAATAAAGGTTAGACAACCTTGATCAAGATGGTTGAGGTAAAGATAGTAATGCAGTCGCTTTCTTGAAAGAAGGAAACTGGGAAAAATAAGTGAGATAGATTGGAAATAAGAGATTGGGAAGAAGTGAGGTGAGAGAAGAGGGATAAACAAGAGAGAGAAGACAGGAAAAAGTATATAAGAAAGACGAATCGTAAATAGTACTGTGCGGAGAAGGGTCACACTAGAAAGAATGAGAAAAGGGTGGAAGGAGGGCGAGGCAAGGGAGAGAGAATGTGGAAGCGTGATCAAACGAAACGCAAATAAAAAAGATGTTTTTTAAATAGAAAACGGAGAGATACCGGAGAAGAAAAATTTGTGTGAGAATTTGGCGGTGGATCTACAGTATAGGATTTATAGGAGAGAGGATAAATACACACACACTCTCACGTACACACACACACACACACACACACACACACACACACACACACTACCACCACCACCACCACCACATACGTACACACATACACGCACGCATATACAACAGGCCTAGTGTCTAATCGATATGTGCCTAGGACAAAATGGTAACTAACACATACAAAGGGGGGCCAAAGACTACAACCCTCACTTAAGCACTTAAGGACAATGATCTTAGAGTGTGTATAATACTGAGTACATCTCCTGAGGCGCACATCAACCAAATAACTGCTGCAGCATATGGGCGACTGGCGAACCTAAGAATAGCATTCCGACATCTCAGTAAGGAGTCGTTCCCGGAAACTGTACACTGTGTATGTCAGGCACATATTGGAGTATGCAGCTCCAGTTTGGAACCCACACCTGGCCAAGCACGTCAGGAAACTAGAGAAAGTGCAAAGGTTTGCAGTGAGACTAGTCCTGGAGCTAAGGGGCATGTCCTACGATGACAGGTTAAGGGAACTCGACCTGGTGACACTGGAGGACAGAAGGGGAAGGGGGGAATGATAACGACGTATAAAATACTGAGAGGAATCAAGGTGGACAGAGAGAGGATGTTCCAGACTTGGGACACAGCAACACGGGGTCACAATTGGAAGTTGAAGACTCAGATGAGCCACAGGGATGTTAGGAAGTAGGTACCGTACATAGCTTTAAGAAAAGGTACGATAAAGCTCATGGAGCAGGGATAGTGGACCTAGTGGCGACCAGTGAAGAGGCGGGGCCAGGAGCTATGAATCGACCTCTGCAACCACAGGTGAGTACACACACACAAACACACACACTTGGTAACTAACACACGTACACACACACGCGTACACACACACATACACGTACACACATACACGTACACACATACACGTACACACATACACGTACACACATACACGTACACACATACACGTACACACATACACGTACACACATACACGTACACACATACACGTACACACATACACGTACACACATACACGTACACACTTACGTACATACACACCCACACACGTACACATACACACACGCACACACACACGCGCGCGCGCGCACACACACACACACGTACACACACACAAACACATGCACGCATATACAACAGGCCAAGTGTCTAATCGACATTTGCCTATGACAAAATGGTAACTAACACACCATGCTAAGCCAAGCCAAGCGGCTATCCACACGTGCCTTCGACCAATGGTAAATAACTGGCCCTTCCACTTTCCATGGAAGACCAAAATCCTGATAAGAAACGGTCCAGGAGCAGAGACTCGACCCCTGCAATCAGAAATGGGTGAATATACACACCTTATAAAATTCAAATTCCCTTCACCTCCTCTGCTCTCCATTCTCAACAAAAAAAAATCTCAAATTCTGTCGTGACATTAGATGATGCATATATATGGTTCCTTATTCAGTCTACTTTGTAGGCGATCCAAAGTTGACACCCGAGGAGCGCCTTCCATGAATATACTTAGAATTTATTTCCAGCATCCGATTTTTTAACACGGTATCGCTTCTGTGTTCTCTCTTCTCTCTTTCCTTTCCTACCTCTCCCCCACCCCCCTTTCATTCTTATGGGTTCTTCAGGGGTTACACAATTAGCTTTAACTTTGGTTTTAAAGGTAAAACATGTTTATATATGAGTTCAGTGCAAACCCTGGCCTTAGTAATCATTATATTGTTGTTAATGTAGAAGTGGTTGCTTTATTTAATGTTAAGAAATATGTATTGAACAGAAATATGTGAGGCAGCTGTGACCAGACCTCTTGTTATGTAAGTTGACTTACCTTATGAGAGGTCTGACCCAGTATATCAAGTCATCATCCTTGCTGGATGAGGACTTGATATACTGGGTCTCTACATGTTTTGATAGTACATCTCAAATTCTAGTTAGTCAAGGAGTGTGAACGTCTTTGAGAAATGTACAGCTAGAGTGAAGCTGCTGCTAATTGCCCGTCTTACTGCATAATGTGCTCTGGTTGTCCATGAGGGTTCCCCAAGCTAGGTGACCTAGGTGACCTTGCAAACATTAACCTTGCACAGAGTGATTCAAAAGTTGATTGAGGTGAGGGGGGGGAGACTCCCTACATTCACAGTTTGAAGAGCAACTTGGACAGAGCGCGGAAGGTTAATGTCCAATAGATGTTACTCCGGCCAGTAATAACAGCCTGATTAATCGGGCCTTGATCCATCAAGCGACCTGGTCTGTGACCGGGCCCCGTAGGCGTTGCCCCCCAGAAACACCCTTCAGGTTTCCTTCAGGTACCCGGTATGTACGAATGTACAGGGTCTCCAAAAGGGGATCAGTCCTCTGCTGTTAGTGCGTCATTCCGATCATTCACCATCTCTGCAACCAGCACACATCTTATTCGACCCGCACACTCTTTGCATTGTACTTTGTTGCCCTTGATCACATTATCAAGGTGATAACCAACGTTGTGGTCTATATAGCCAGAAATGTGCACGTCATTTTAGTCACAAAGTCAACGGCACCCTTAAGAGAAGCCTTGCCACTTCAGTGTCCAGCTGAGAGAGAACATCGATCCCTCTTGTGTTAAAACTCAGTAGGCTCACATATCCCTGAAAAACCAGCAGGCAGCTGGTGTTGGACCAGCAGGCAGCTGGTGTTGGACCACACTTGTCCCGTTTAGGGTTGGTCACTAAGGTTGTACTGTTGATCGTAGTGAAACACAAAAAACACCAAATAACAATTAGGAACAGTTTGATAGATATAATTTTAGTAAGTAATTATAAAAATTTTGAGACTCCAAACCCGTCTTCCCCGCCTCCTACTAACACCTTCAATCCCCTCCTAGCCACCCTTCTCTTCCTTTCCCCATCTCCTCATTCCTACCTCTCATCCCACTTTCCTTCTTTTCCCTCGCGCCTTCCAGCCATCACCCTCCTAACCTATTGCAATCCCAGTATCTCACCGTAACCCCCTTTACCCCATCCCCTGTAAAAAAAAAAGTAGATAATTTTATGGTGGGTGTCAAAGTCATTTCCCCTCCCGGATCAGCTGATAATTGACTGGAGCGAGGCCGGCCAGCGCTGATAATTACCAGACCAACTGCCAATTAACAAAGTCAACATTTATAGGCAAACTAATGGCCTCCGGAGAAACTGCTTCAGAGTCTTGTAGAAGGTGGAGTGTGTGAGATGAGTGCGTGTGTTTGAGATGAGTGCGTGTGTTTGAGATGAGTGCGTGTTTGAGATGAGTGCGTGTGTGAAAGGAGTGCATATATGTGAGGTGTGTGTGTGTGTGTCTTGAGGTGAATGAATGTGTGAGGTTAGAAGTGGCAATGTGTGGTATCCTGGTGAATGGTGGGATTGTAGGTGGCGTAGTTTCGAATCCATCAATCTGTATATACATACGTACGTACATACATATATATACACATACGTACGTATGTTTATTGTTGTAAAAAACTCAGCGAGCAAGAGCCTAAACTTGAGGAAACTCACTTCACCTCAGTGGTGCTAAGCAACACCAGGTAATTTCAGGCTGAGCCAAGATAAGTTGACACGAGTATATTAATGCATGAGAGAGCACAAAAATTACGTAAGTTCCATTTTCATCGAAGTTCGGCCTACTTGACCGAGTCTGGACATAGCACCACACCTTCATACACAATTATATATATATATATATATATATATATATATATATATATATATATATATATATATATATATATATATATATAAATATGCAATAAGATCACAGTAAACAGGTGATATCACAATATGCAGAACAACCACTGTGAAAAAATAGTGAAATTCCAAGCTCTTTCGTGATACGTTTTGGCATCAAACTACATTATATGTGGCCTTGGGTGATATTCACAACCAAGTTCATTCCCATCGTGTGACCAAGTATACGGCTCCGTGAGCAAAAGGCACAACTATGTGGAACAAGCCTTTACTTGGGCAACGTTTTGCTCCTTTATTTTGATTTTTAAAAGGTCTCGCTGTCTTATAAAGACTTGTTCTGCATATTTGTGTCTTCGTCCAAATGTCGGCATTATGTCCTCCAACTCTAGCTGTTCTTTTTATGCACAAGACTGCATCCTTTTTTGTGAATGAATAAGACACGTGCAATACTTAGGTGTCTTTATTGCATACGTGTCTTATTCATCTACTTGTGGGTTTTGCATACCATTAATATATAGCAGTGTTGTTGAGAGTGTAAGCAGCTGATGTTATGAACCCTGGTTAACACCTCACCATACAAACTGGTGATACACGCGTCTATGTGATCCTTTTCTACGCGTGTATCTGATCCTTTTCTACGCGTGTATCTGATCCTTTTCTACGCGTCTATCTGATCCTTTTCTTCGAAAAAGAAAA
This sequence comes from Cherax destructor, assembly GCA_009830355.1. Lineage (NCBI taxonomy): Eukaryota > Metazoa > Arthropoda > Malacostraca > Decapoda > Parastacidae > Cherax > Cherax destructor. The sequence continues at coordinate 124,051 of WNWK01004766.1, forward strand.
ACATTCGTTAAACTCCTTTCAGTAAATAATATTTTTTTCGTCTTAATTTATGTAATATAAGGTTATGATAAAAAGCAGTGGCTTACGAAAATTCGTCTGATGAATGTACTTTTTCAGCATGAAGCGCATTCTTAAAGTGGAGTGTAAGTCATTCATTGACAGCTATATTTTGTGTATATTTTTTTCTGAAATAGTGATGTAAGTGTGGATACTGGTTCTTAAGTGCATTGCTGCAACAATCAGTGTCTTGGCTTATATGGCTTACAGTTAGAATCTAAGCAATAAGAACTTAATGTGTTGTGAATGGCTGTATGATTTATATTGGTTTATCGATTGTTTTAGTAAAATAATAGAAATAATAGTACTGGGCTGTGCACTGAAGGAGTGCTAGACATATCTAGTATGTCTCTTCTTTTACTCAGTGACCTTGACACATCCTGAGTCAGTCTTCCAAGACGGTAATTGACTTTATTCATCACAGAAAGGTCATCATTCAGTCCGGCTAATTCTTCTGTTGGCCAGTCATTCGTTGACCCCTATTAAATCTTTAAGAAAAATAATAAAAAACTAAATGAGTGTAAGTTCGACTTTGACAACATTCAAAACAAACTCTTGTAATGATACTGCAGAGGCATCGAATGCCGACTCACCAGTTGATTATTTTAACCTCCAAATGTTTAACTTAAGAATGTTTAACTTGCAGATGTTTAACTTGCATGTACTTAATTTAAATTTGTTTAATTTACAACTGGTGGGGAATTAAATGTTGAGATGAATGGGGCTTCCACTGTGTTGCAGAAGAGGTGACATAATGATCTACAAGATTAGTTAACTAGCGTCCGTCTGCAGGTCTGCCTTGTCCCTCTCTTCCTCCACCTATCCGTCTTCCTTTTTGTTAACCTATTCGTCCTCCTTTTTGTTAACCTATCCGCCCTCCTTTCGTTAACCTATCCCCACTCCCTTTCGTTAATCTATCCCCACTCCCTTTCGTTGACCTTTCTATTCTCCATCCTATCCTCCTATCCGCTTCTTATCTTTTCCTCTTGTCAACCTATCCATCTTTCTCTCTCCTGCTTGTCCTTCTCCCCGTCTATCCGTCCGTTTTCTTCTCAAATTTCCTGAACCATTGGAGACTTCAAATTTATCTCCTAAAAAACAAAAAACAAAATATATTTGAGATAAAAATATGGAATATTAATAAGGAAAAAGGGTGAGGAAAGAGGAAGAACAAGAAACTCGGACGTGAATTAAGACCTACACTGTACCAACAGTTAGATGTGTATTAAGCTGCTAGAAAGTAAATAAACACTTTTCAAATAATCACAATAGAATTAAACCAGAGAAGTGTAAGGAAGTTTAAAGAGAATTCCCAAGCGGAGAGCTCCAAAAAGAAGTTTAGAGAGCCGAGAATAGCGGGACACTCTGCCTGATGACACAAGTTCAACAATACAAATTTGAAAAAGTTGGGCCAAGCAGTTCTCCTGCGAAAGACGCGACCAAAGAAATCTCATTGTCGAAACACGATTGAGAAGTTGTTGAACACAGATGGGGCGCGTGCGTGTTTGTGCATAAGTTCGTGCGTGTACGCATGCATACATGCATGTGTAGGTATGTTCATGTATGCTTGTGTGTATGTGTGGGTGCTCGTAATTATACGGTCAGCAGTGTATTCTGGCCTCTTGAGTCTTAATTAATATACCTACTCTAAACTTTGCATGGATTTGCCAGCACCACTTCCTCAAAGCTCATTGTCTCTCTACTACCCTGAGACTAAATAAATTCTTCCTTATGTTCCTATGCCTCATTCTATTTTAGCTTCGCTTCCTACTGTGACCTATTCCCATCCCTTTTACTTTTAAATCCATGTAGTGAGTGAAAATGATAAAAAGGATTCAGAGTACAAAATATAGTATTTAACTGCGTGCAACAGAATTAACAAAGCACTAGGTTTCATGCCTAGCGTTCTGTTAACAAATCTCTTAATCTAGAACTCTGCTCAGACTGCATATTTCTGTTTGCTAGCTGCATAAAAGAGGAAAATCAAGTGGAAAACGTGCAGAAAAAACAATTAAGTTAATACATTCAGTAACAAGTGTACCCAGTGAAGAAAGACTAAACAAATATAAACCTTTTTTTTTTTTTTTTTTTGCAACTGAAAACGGAGAATCTAATTGAAACAGAAGACCGGAATACACTGTCTTCTGGTATATAGAATACAGTCGTTGAGAATGTCATTTTCAATTAAATATAAAATCTAAACTACAAATGCGCAAAAAATATATACCAAGTAACCGTCTCTGGCGGGTTTAAAGAACTTGACTCCCTTACAGATTCGACAGTGGACACTGCAATCCAGAGGCCAGTCCATTGATTACACAGCAGTGAATGAGACCAGATCGCAAGGCTGCTTAACTGTGCTGGGTCCAGTGAGTCTCTTCTTGAGCGTAAGCTAACAAGAAGACAATTATTATTAATTATAATTAGCGGTGAAAATTATCAGGCTCTTGACCGATGGATTGACGTGATGGATTTAAGTGAAGTTGTCAGTGTTGTCGCGGTGAATATAAGAATGTGACGTAAGGGAGCTATCAGTCCTTGTAAATATTTTAAATTAAGAAAAGTGAAGTGCGTGGTATATCTTTTAACACTTGTTTCATGTAGACAGTGTAGCCGGAGGTAATGGAGGTCGGTTATATATTGTTTGACTTGTGTGCTCTGCCCCATTTAAGTTCTCGCTTAAACCTTTCCGTTATCATTCCACTATTTTCTGATCCTCGATTAATCCTCCTCCCCTCGTTTTTCTTCTTCATCCTGTGAGGAATAAAATAATCCTCGAAACTAGTCAAAGGTATCTGTTGCCCCTCGCCTTTTCCTTTCCAAGCTCCACTTTTATCCTCCTCCTTTATCCTCTCCCTTCACTCCCTCTCATTACTACGCGTTTCATTCCTTCCACTACTTTCTCCCCATCACCCACCCCACTCTCACCCACCACTCACCCCACAATCCTGTCCTTCATTGGACCTCTCTTCTCCCTTTACCCTTATCCCACCCCATTGTCCCTCCTCCCACCCCTGCCTTCCTCACCTTGAAGAATAGCCCAGATGAGAAGACGCTAATGTTGCCGGTGTAAACAAATCCCCTGAGAGAAGAGCCTCGCCTGAATGTATAATTAGCAATGATAAATTCTCATTTCTTATTTTGATGAGGAGGCAGGATGAATGCCGAGCAGTCTTTTTCTAAAGTATAGCGTCCTGGGAGTCAAAAACCTTAGTAATTACATGCAGCGCTGGGCTGCTTCTTGCCCGCGATTTTCTCGCGCTACTCTTCCACTCTTCTCCTCTCCGACTTGACAGGAAATATACACCGTGAGGTGTATTTCTCTCACCATGTTCGTATATAGGCTGAGAGTTTACTTTAATCCCTATTTTAGGGATTGAAGTTTTCTTGTCTGGTGGTGAAAAGGTTGCGTGCAGCCTTGATGACCCTAGTTTAGGCTTCAACCCCTATTAACTAACCAGTCCTTTTCCACCTCTACCAATTCTCTGTTGTTTCCTCCTCTTTTAAGTCTCATTATTCTTCCTTTTCTACCTTTCTTTTCTTACTCATTTTCCTACTATTTCCTGCCAGTTTATGGCAGTATTTATTTTACCCCTCCAGTCTCCTCTGTCTCCCTTCACTATTTCATTGCCCCTCTCCATCTTTCTATTTACTTCCCTATACATTAACTATCATCTGTCCTCCCTTTTCTTTGGACTTTCCCAACTTTACTGTGGGTGCACCACATTTTGTTAAGTAGAAAAGTTCTTTTTTTCACTTACTCTTTTCTATCTCTGCCTTCCCATCCTCTCCTTGTATATATTCCAAACTCTTCTCCCTTATAGTCACTAGTCTTCCTCTTTACTCCCTCTTTTCACCCCTCTCTTCACCTTCCCTCTCTTCCTCTCTTCGTCCCTTCCTCTCCTCATCCTCCCTTTTCTCCCTCCCTCTTTTCACCTTCCTTCTCCTCACTATCTCTCTCTTCACCTTTTCCTCCTGGCGTCGAAATAAAAAAAGACAACAAAAACTAGTTTAGATTAGTGAGACAATGACGAGGCAATCTGTTTTGCTGATTGTCGGAGGCATTAAGTTGAAGTGTGTGTGTGTTGGTTACTTACCATTTCGTCCTAGGCACATGTCGATTAGACACTAGGCCTGTTGTATATGCGTGCATGTGTTTGTGTGTATGTGTACGTGTGTATATGTGTGTGTATATATGTGTGTGTGTGTGTCTGTGTGTGTTCCATATGTTGAATTGTTGTGTACATTAATACTGTATAGAAATAAGCCGAGAGCCATAATGCCTACAGTCTATCCTGTGTATAAGTTAGCTGTACGTCGGGACACCATACCTTAGCATCACCGAGCTGTCAGTAGTTAGTTACCATTTTGTCCTAGGCACATGTCGATTAGACACTAGGCCTGTTGTATGTGTGTGTGTGTAACGAAGCACTTCGAAATGTGTAGTGTGTGTGTGTGTGTGTGTGTGTGTGTGTTTTGTGTGTGTGTGTGTGTGTGTGTCTGTCTGTGTCTGTGTACTCTCCTAATTGTGGTTGCAGGGGTCGATTCATAGCTCCTGGCCCCGCCTCTTCGCTGATCGCTACTAGGCTCACTCTCCCTGCTGCAAGAGACGTCCACATACATGGATATGTCCTTAGGAAGTGGCAGGTCCTATAGGCAGTATAGACGTGAAGTGAATCATATATGGTTCATTAGGGTGTGGGTGTGTGGCTCTCCTATTTCAACAAAATTCACTTTGATACAAAGCTTTGTGAATTGAGGACTGGACACACACACACATCTCACCGTATAGCCACCTGTATGCAGGTGCTTATGATCCCCTCCCACCTTTGTGTGGCTTATGGTGTGCCGCTGACTGTGGAACACATTTGAACTGTTTGTCCCTTTTCTTTAAGTTATGTATGAATCCTGCATTTACCACTTCGCTGTCAGGTGGTTTCATTTGCTGAACACTCCATTGCTGAAGAAATCTTCCCTAATATCCCTATAAGACATCTGTGTTCTTAACTGCCAGCTTCGTTCTTATATACATGTTTTCTGCTTTTCGAACAGTCTGTCTCTATAGACAATATTCCTCTCAGTATTTTGTTCGTCGTTATCATCTCCAATGGTCCTTCTGTCTTCTGATGTCATCAGATTTAGCTCCTTTAATCTCTCCGCATACCTCATACCAATTACCTGACGGATACACGAAGACAATGTCGGGGGTCACCATCCCTGTGACCCCGTCCCAGATCACGCCTGGTTGATTGTCTGACCAAGCAGTGTTGGTGCTAGTGTCCAACGTAGGCACCGCAGCCGCCGCGGCTTTTCTTGCGAAGACAGGTAAAGGTCTGTTGGAAAATTCCTTCTGTATGTAGGGTGTTAAGGACTCTTGATTCCTTTACACTTGAGTGTACCCCTACAACTGTTTATTCTTTTATTATCGTTGTACTAAAAATGGATTCTCGTTGCACACTGAATTCCTAGCTTCAAGAGTATAGTGTATGTCTCGAGGTTAGCGGGCGAGGATCGAGCCTTCACTGTACTTGCTTTGAAGGATCTTTCCTAATGTACATGCATTCGAATTTTAACAAAATCTATATATATTTTTTTTAATTTGCAGTTGAGGTTACTGATAAATAACTTCATTGTTATACGTGCGTTGTGTCTAATTTATCAAAGGTGGGAGCGCTGCCTCCCTGGGGCTGGGGTGTAGTGCTTTGTTCTTGTTGCAGGGACCTGACTCTTCAGCGGAGGATGAAGCCTTCACCACTCATGGATCTGAATGACCGTCTTGGCATTACAGTCTTGCTTTGTATTGTTTGACAGGACAGTATTTTCGTTTTGCTGCATTTGTTAGTACAATTTAGCATATAAATATTTTCATACTGCTCCATTAATCATTTTCATCTTCAGTTAATTACCTATCAAGGCTCAGCCTTAACTAACAATCCATTACACCTCATCACTCTCCCTCCTTCCTTCTCTCCCCTCGTTTCTAAAGGTGCTGTCGAATTAGTAATTAGTACGTGCCAGAAATAGTTAACAATTGGTCTCGTGGACGCTATTATGGTCTCTTTGCCGTTATCATAGGTGGTGAACACTATTTTAATCTATATGTTATTTGTGGTAGTAGTTGATATTTTAGAAGATATGTGGAAAATTATTTACCTATTCTGAGTGAAATTAAGTAACAGGAATATGTTACTGGACGCAATTGAGTCTAAAATAGCAACCGGTGAGAAGGTATTTTTATTTTTGCTTCATTTGTCAAGCTGTCAGCGATCCACAATGGTGGAGGTGTGCATTGACTCGTGGCTAGGCTCCCCCGCTGAGCGCAACCCCTTGCTCATCTATCCCTCAATACCCGTTCATCCATTATCATGGTCCTTTTATCTGCTTAAGGAACAATCACATATTAACACATATGTGTTCCTATCCATAGTTGGCGGCCTAAAATTAACGAATATTATCAGTGACGACCCAAAATGTCACAGAAATCTTCCTAATCTCGGATCTAACTCTAACCCCACTTGACTTGAAAGAAGCTATTGATTGCATGCTCATGCACTCTACCCAAGTCCTAGACTCAAGGAACTCGATATTCATCAAAAATTACAAGAAACTATCACGTGCCTTAAATATTACATGGAGAAGAAGCCTAAACGTTGGAACCATCCCACTATCATTAAAAACCACTGATATTGCCCCGCTAGACAAAGGTAACAGTAAAATAATTGCCAAAGACTGTAGACCAATAGCCCTAACACCCCACATTATCAAGATTTTTGAAATTGTTTGAAGAAGCAAGATTACCAGTCACATGGAGTCGCAACATTTTTTCACAACCCAGGTCAACATAAGTTCAGAACAGGACGCTCCTTCCTTCCTTTCGCACTTGTTATACCACTGTGACATTTTCTTGAATGCACTTGAAGACAAGCAAAATGCAGATGTAGTATACACCGAGTTTGCAAAAGCCTTTGGCTAGTGCGACAATGGGGGTAATTGCACATAAAATGCATGCGACAGGAATAACTGAAAAGATGGGCACATAGATATTCTCATTCTCATATTTGACAGACAGGGACGTAAATCATAGTACTGTATCATCTTCTGCAGACGATACTAGAATTTGTATGAAAAAGACATCCATAAAATACACAGCGAGCTTCCAAGCTGATATGACCCAAGTCTTGTGGTGGGCTACTTACAACAGTATGATGTTCAATGAGGACAAATTTAGCTCGCTACATGGAAGAATGGTAGAAATTAAAACAAGATCGGAGTACAAGACAATCTCATACTGCTCAATACAACGTAAGTCGAATGTGAGAGACCTGGAAGTGATAATGTCAGAACATCTCATAAATAACAAAAAGTCACATTACCGTGACTGGAACAATACACAAATAATCCGCTCACAGGAGAGAGAGGAGCTTACCACGACGTTTCGGTCAGACTTGAACCATTTAAAAAGTAACTTTGTAAATGGTCCAAGTCGGACCGAAACGTCGTCGTAAGCTCCTTTCTCCAATGCGCGTGTTATTTGTGTATAGAACATCTCATGTTCAATAAGCACAATAAGATTGTTATTGCAGCTGCAAGGAAAATGATAGGTTGGATAATTAGAACCTTCAGAAAAAGAAATGCCAAACTGATGATACTCTTAAGGTCACTCGTTCTCTCTAGACGTGAATATTGCTGTTTACTAATTTGCTGAAATGAAACATATACAGAGAACCTTCACAGTTCATATAAACTCAATCCAGTACCTAAATTACTGGGAGTGCTTGAAGTCAGTAGAACTGGATGCTTTAGAATGCAGGCTAGAAAGATGAATCATAATCTACACCTGGAAGATACTGGAAGGATTTGTCCCAAGCCTGCACACCGAAATACAGTAGTGTGCAAATTAATGTGTGTGTAAGATACTCCAGTACCGTGTTGGTTAAAAAAAATTGCCCCCAAAAAAAAAACATTCCCTCCACCCTAAAGCTTCAAATGGTTTTACGAATATAGGCTGACATTTTTGCCATGGTCTTAGTCTCCGGCTTAATATGGTTTGGGTTCTTTTCTTTTCAGAAGAGTTTGCTACCGACTTTTGGCAACCATGCAGATGTGGTGTTACTCTGTGACTCTCGTCAGTGCTACAACAGCTGTTGTTCTGTAAGACTATTCCTGCGAGCATTATCCATGAGTGAATGTGGTTTCTCCAAAATTTCCCATCCAATTCATGATTACTGCTGAAATTCGTGATTTATATTACACCTAGGAAGGGTGCAAGTATTGTAGCTCTTAGAAAAATGCTGATTTGAGTATCAGATCGGCGAAAAATTAAGTCATCTGTTGGTTGGATTCTGAGGAGAGCTGACAACACTGGTGATTGTGGAGTGCTACACCGAGGAAGATGTGGAAGAAAACGCAAGACAACACTTCATGATAACAAGGTTATCATAAGAAATAGTGTGAAGGATCCCAAGAAAACCAGCAAAGAACTACAGAGATTTGGCTTCATCTGGCGTAAATGTTGATTCTTCAACTGTTCGACGACGAAGGCTCCTTGAAGTTGGCAGAACTGCCAGAAAGCCGGTAAAAAAACAATTATTCACTGCTGTTATGAAGAAAAAACGGTTGCGGTGAGTACTTTCAGAGGCACATTTTGAAGTACGTGGGTACAGATCAGTGGTAGTGAGGCGGAGCAGAGGCGAACCTCTTCAGAATGGACACATTCAACAAGCCCCATTGGCAGGAAGACTACTCGGATAAATCATTGCGATAGAGAACACCCCCAGGATTCTTCGATATATTTATAGAACATAGCAGAGGAGACATCTGTGTTAGTTTACGCACAGATTTAC